>CVMT01000012.1:56830-86896 GCA_000985935.1 Talaromyces islandicus | reverse complement strand
AAAAAAAAAAAAAAAAAAAAAAAAAAGGTGCCAGCAGCGTCTCTAAATTTGGATTGCATATTTACTTGTTCATCACATTCAAACCGTCATTCACCTTGTTCGTATTCTTTCTTTTTTGCTTTTCCCCTAATTTTTTTATTTCCTTATAAGTTTGTTTGACCAAAAAAAAGGCTCTCGAAACAAAGGCGGAGCCCGGCACAGTGGTTCCGCCATTCCAGTCCAGCCATTGTACTTACTGGCTGTACCAGTCAGCAGCAGGAGGCTGTAACCAGCCGCCATAAAGTCCTTGTGGAGAAGTACCCAACAGGCACTCAAACTGGCTGCAATTGACGTGTGCACGGTTAGCGCCTGATCTATAGATATCCCCAATCTGGGTGATCTTTTTTTTCTTGTTTCCTTTTGTTTTTATTTTATTTTATTTTTGCCCCTGCTTCTTGTTCATCGATTCCGAACAATACATAGTACCCACTCCCGCTGCTATACATAGCGCTCGTTCACCCCTATCCATGCATCCATATATATACCCTTGTACACCGCCGTTGCTGCAGGTACTTGACTGATTGTGTGATAATATTATATATTCTCTGGCGTGGTGGTCGTCTGCCCTTGTCATTCAATATCATATATTGATGTTTATACCTTGGTCTATATATATTGATTCCCCATATATATACCATCTGGCGTGCTGTGCTACCCACCATGTCCTTCGACCGTGTGCTCCCCCGGCCTCCAGCCTTGTACGATGAATCCGCAAACCGCGTTCACCGAACCACGAGCAGTTTGCTGGAGCACAAGATCATGCACGATAGCACAAGGCCCATGTCCATTGTGGACAACATGCCACGCTCCCCAACAGCAGCCGGCATGCCCAGGTCCAACGACTCGGACAGCTGCTCGGCCGCGCTGTCGCAGATGAAGCTGTCGTCCATCAACAGAGACAGAATCGCAGAGAACGGTCAACTTCAACCGGGCATTGTGAGTCCCTCGAGGCACGATACGCCATCGACTGTTGAGATGCCGCTGCGTGAGCGATCAGCTTCGGGCAGTCCTGCTAAGCTGGAGTCTGCTAAGGAGGTGGCCTCGCAATTCTGTTTGTGCCAGCCAGACCCCAAAATCCCGAGACCGAGGAATGGTTAGTAGTGGCCCTGTAGGAGAGAGACCCGAAATTGAGGATCGCGCAGAGATTGACTGTAGAGAATAGCGTTCATTTTGTATAGACAGCACTATCAGGCTGCTGTTGTCGCCCAGAACCCCGGACTTGCAAATCCGGAGATTTCTAAGATCATTGGAGAACAATGGCGAGCTCTCCCAACAGAGACTAAAGAGGAATGGAAAGCACTGGCAGAGGTACCTATGATCTTAACCAACCAGACCGAAAATATGTCTGACATCAGATGCAACAGGCAGAAAAAGCCCGACATCAGCAACAGTATCCCGATTATCGGTACCAACCAAGACGATTTGGACGTGATGGGTACAGCCGCAATGGCTCTATTTCCACAGGTAGTCAGCTAGGCCCAACAACCTGCAACCGGTGTGGTGGACGCCTGATGAACCCGCCCTCGACGCCGCATACGCCCCTGACTGCAACCATACCGCCCATGAGCAGCCGCTCCTCACAGGGGGAGTCAAACTCGTTACACAACGGCTCCTCTCGCGTAAGCAACGGCAAGTCTGACCGTCGCACAAGCTCGCTGCACTTGTTTAACGAACAAGACCGCCGGATGTCGCAATGGAAAGACGCCGATCCTACCGCCGGGGAAGCCAAACGCCGCCGTCTCAACAGCACCGCATTTAAACGGACAGACAGCCCCCCTGATACTGAGCCATACTCGCTCTCACCTCAGAAGACATATGTTTCTCGTCCGGGGGTAGCTTATTTCCGAAGTCACGTCGATGCTAGCCCTAACGGGCGAGTACCTCGTCAAGGGGAAGAAGACGGACACAGTGACCCAAGTTTGATACTTCCACCGCTAAAATCAAACGGCCTTGCAGCGCGGAGTCAAAGTGATACTGTAATGAACATCCCCGTTTTGAACAAAATCAAGGTTCTAGCCAACATCTCGCCGCCGCTTTCTGACCGTAGCGAGTCACTACCAAAGGGCATCGTTGTTGCTATCGACGGCCAGGATCCCGCTCAAGTCAGAGTCATGGTGGAACACCTTGGCCGGACAATGTCCCGGGATAGCAAGTATCTTGTGAAAATTTTCGAAGGGCCTGATCTGCTTGATCGTCGAGGTTCAACCACGGGCCAAATGGGCGATGCTACGGTGGACTATCTCAACGTTATATCTGCATGGCATCGCATCTCGGATGAAATTGTCCAGTTTGTCAGCTCCGGCCTCCCTGTTAGCGAGTCAAAGGACTCTTCTAGAGCCGGAACGCCTCAGTCTGATACCGCAAGGTCTACAGAACGCAGCTCGTCGCCCTCGGTGATCAGTGACAACGCAATCCCAATAGCTTTGGTTCCTCGGTACCAGCTCACCACTGCCGATGCATTTGCGTGCACAATTCCAATAAACGATCGCTACGCGCTTCTAGATCATTGGCAGTGGATGGCATCTCTATGGCGAGCATGTGTTGGTCCTGACGTGACCATCCATATTCGCGAGTGTGAAAGAGACGAGATGGAGCGCCATGGCTCGGGAAACCCTGTCGAGGTACGGCTCACTGAGGCTCGCACGCTGATAGTCAGGCGCCTGGTAGATACGAGCAAGGACCTGGAGGCGAAAGCGCTACGGCGTGTTGGATTCGAGCTGGAGGACTTTCTTACGCGGTAATGTGTATGCAATAATTTTCGTGCATTCTGATAGAATGTGACAATATAGCAATCGACAATGTAGTATATTTTGAAAGGATTTTTGAAAGTAAAACATGTGTAGTTGTAGTTCCACTCATGATGTACAAATGTCGTGCTTGTCGTCAAGAGCCTCAGAAGGCGGTGGGAAGCATGACCAATCACAAACCTAGCGCGCTGCGCCGAGTGATTCTGCCGCGATAACTCTTATCGCCGATAGCGTTTCGTCTCATCTTCGCTCTTTTCCCCAGCCCTCACCCCCTTTTGTTTTTCCTGGATACTGTCTGCTCTGTAGACATGTACATTTAGGGAATCCTTGGTGTCGTTTGTTGGAGTGTCGGCTTATGAACTTTGCTGTGCGAAGTTGATTACGGGGTGGGCGAGATGTCGCCTGCTGCCGTCGCAGGTCCGATTATTGTCGCGGGGGAGACGGAGTTGAAGGTGAGTGTTGTTTTGCTGTTTTCCTTGTTTCTAATTTTTTGTGATATTGAAACAATCTAACCATATTAAAACCAAAAGCAGATCGAGCCTTTCCCTCTATCAAAGTCATTGGACGCCGAAACCCTCTCGATACCGTCCGAAGATGCCACATCTCAGCCTTACTCAATACCCATCTCCGATTTACCGGACACAACTTTGTCTCAGCACCTAAGAACCGCTCCACAGGAAGGCGATTATCTGGCAGTCGGTATCCTGCGAAAGAATGATCAGATCGATTATCAATCACCCAAGAGTTCTCGTTTCCCGGATGTCGAGCTTGCGAATTTGGAGAAACAAGGCTGGGTAAAACTTCGCTGGCATGCGTACGAGTCACACCCTGGATGGTCATTTGTGCAAGTTTATGTATTACCGCATGACGTTGCACGAAAACTCATCCCGCGCGTGAGCAATGCGTTGAGGAAGTCTCTCAAGGTTGTCATGTCGAGTATCGATAGATCTCCGGCAGCCTTTGATGGAGAATTCGAGCCAATATCCTCAGAAAAAGAAACGGATGCTGCTGAAGATGAATCGCTATGGTACATTTTCAATACTTTGAACAATCCTGATCCTGTTATTGGAAATGTCCACGATGCGGATGGTCGATTGGCTATGGATGAGCTAATGTCTAGCTCGAGAATCGACGATGCAAATTTTCGCGAGCAATATGGGGTTTTAGGGCTCAAAACACCATTGCATCCTTATCAGTGTCGTTCGGCTGCGACTATGATTCAACGAGAAGTTGATCCCAAGCAAATGCTCGACCCTCGATTGCAAACATACACGACACCGCATGGCGAAGAATATTATTATGACAAAGAAGATGCCGTCCTGTTGCGTGAGAAGCGTCTTTATTCGGAAGCATGTGGCGGTGAGAATCCATGACGTTACTACTTCACATTCTAGAGTCTGACGATATATCAGGAATATTAGCGGAGACTATGGGTTGCGGCAAAACCTTGATTTGTCTGTCAGTGATCCTAGCAACAAAAGGCCATGTCCCTCGCATTCCTATCGAATATCAAGACACCACAACTAAAGTTCGGAGTACGACTGGGTCACTCGTGGAAATGGCAGCTGCCGCTGCAGGCCGATTTTCTGTCCCTTGGCGGAGCTATTTCCAGCGTCTGAAAGAGTCAGGTATGAACTATGAACGATGCGTGCAAGCATGCGAGCGCAACCGGGGACACTACACGATACCTCCTCCTCCATCACGGTACCAGAGTCGTGGTGGATGGCTATCGAGACCACCAGCAATTACGCTCTATCTTAACTCAGGCACTTTGATCATTGTTCCTCCTAACTTGGTTGACCATTGGACATCCGAAATCGCCGCTCATACCGAAGGCTTGCGTGTACTTGTTTTAAGAGGTCGACATGACAAAACACCTCTAGCAGATGAATTATCAGAGTATGATATTATACTGTTCTCACGTACTAGATTTGAGAAGGAGGCCGGAGAGCCTGAAGCCAATCGTCGTTTTTCTTCAAGCGCAGAATCACCCTTGAAGAAATTCCATTGGCTCCGAATCATCGTCGACGAAGGCCACAATGTTGCTGGCCATGGGCACAAGTCTAGCACTATGCACATGTTAGACCAGCTACAAGTCGAACGCAGATGGGTGGTTTCTGGAACTCCTTCAAACGGGCTCTATGGTGCAGAGCTTAGTATCGCGTCACAGCAGACACTCACGACGGACACTGAGTCAGCTGAAGATGCGACATCTTCTGTTTTGCACTCTCGGAGAAAGACAGGAACCAGGGCTGAAGAGGAATTGAAAGATGTAGACAAACTGCGACTGATTGTTGTTGAATTCTTGAAGCACAAACCCTGGGCAAATTCTCGCTCAGATGACCCGGCAAATTGGACAAAGTACATCAAACCCATAGGCGAGAATGGCCTACGCCGAAAATCGCCTTCTCTACGGGCTGTCCTGCAAGGCCTGGTGGTTAGACACCAGCTGGACGTCATCAATAATGAGCTTCCTCTGCCGCGGCTATATAACAAAGTTGTCAGCCTTGAGCCGACTTTTTACGACAAGCTGTCTCTGAATCTCTTTCTTTTTGCCTTGACGGTAAACGCGATTACTTCCGAGCAAACGGACCAAGACTACATGTTCCAGAGCCGAAATAGAAAACATCTAGGTCTGCTGATCAATAATCTACGCCAGGCTGGATTCTGGTGGACAGGACACAAGGAAAAAGAGATCAAAGCGGGTATTGATGTTGCAGTCAATTACATGGAAAATAATAGGGAAAAAATGACGGCAGATGATATCAATCGCTTATCAGAAGGGCTTGAAATAGCTCGACGAGCGCTATCTTCGGGGTGCTACAACGCTTTCTCTCAGTTTGACGAACTTGGCGTTTATGTCCAAGACTTTCCCGAGCACAGCTGTAGGTTTTGGTCATTGCTGTACAATCAGGATAATTCCAACGATTTGCTTCTGGGAATATCTCAAGCACGGCTTGCTCAGTCCTTTGTAACATCAAATCTCACCGAATATGACCCATCAGACGGGCTTGCAGGAGCGGGGATCGCTGCTCGGCGTCAACTGTCAGAGCGATCTCAAAAACCTACAAAAAGGGCAAACGAGTCCGGCGCAGCCGATACTCTGACACACAAGAACAAGCCAGAAGAAAACCGTATACCTCGAAAGACATTTCACAAGGGCATCACTATGAAACTTCCACAGGAATCGCCGCTGTTAGCAACGAAAGTAGTTGCTACTGCCTCTGCAAAGCTCACATATCTCCTAGATAAAGTACAGGAGCTCCACAAGACCGAGAAAATCATTATTTTCTACGAAAACAACAACACCGCGTATTGGATAGCTGAAGGTCTGGAAATGCTTGGCATTGAATTTAGAATCTACGCCAACACGCTCAAGACGAGTCAAAAGGCGGCGTACCTCTCGCTCTTTGAGGAATCTTCCAGTGTGCGAATTCTACTTATGGACCTACGGCAAGCCTCCCACGGACTGCATGTTGCTAGCGCGTCTCGTGTCTTTATAGTGAATCCAATCTGGCGGCCCAATGTCGAGAGTCAAGCTATCAAACGAGCACACCGAATCGGTCAAACCAAACCTGTCTTCGTCGAGACGCTGGTCCTCAAGGATACGCTAGAGGAGAAGATGCTACGCCGGCGAAAGGAAATGAGCAACTCTGAGATGCAGCATGCCGAGAAAGACATGCTGGAGGACTCGACCATGAGCTCTATCATTCAGAACGAGCGATTCTATCCCTTACCCGAAAACGACGAACTTATCAGACCGGCGTACCTGCAAGAACCTTCTGGCTTCTTTGACCGCCACGAGTTGCCGATTCCAGACGACTACGCAGACGCCATTTCTTCAACAATTTACCCCATCACCCCGACCAAGCGGCGGCAATTTGAGTATCCGTTACTCGAGTCGGATGTTTTACCGCAGCACACAAAGAAGAAAAAGGTCGGTCTGAAGTTCCAGGTCGTGGGTGAGAATGAGGTTATTATGACTCCGCCGAGAGGATCTCGATCACCAGAAGCGTCTGGAATGGTCAGCCCCGAGAGAACTCCCATGACCCCCAATGAAACGGGCTCGCCGGGTCGGGGATCTAGTTTGTTTGGAGGATGATGTGATGAGGGTCATGAATTTCTCTTGAAATATGTCTTACTATTTTAGTAGTAATATTTGCTATTAGTTTACGGTTAGCTTAATGATGTTATGGGAGAATTAAATTTCGCAAGCTTCATTCTTAATCCTGGGCTCTCTATCTTATCGCACATGCCCCGCATCACCTCTAAACTACGCTCTCAGGCGCATTATCTCTCATGCAACTTTACTTTTGACAAACGAACCGACTCTCTTCGCTCCGAAAGAAAAGAAAAAAAAAAAAAAAAAAAAAAAAAGGAGAGAGAGAGAAAGAGAGAGATATAACGCGCCATAATTTGCTCCCCCTCTTAAGCCAACGCAATGACTGGCGACGACCCCGCAAGCGCAAAAAAAAGCGGCCGAACAGTCATTATCGGCCTCTCCGGCCCGTCATCAAGCGGCAAGACAACTCTCGCACGGCTTCTACGCAGCATAATCGAGGATGAGAAACGAGTGAGGACGTTTATTATCCATGAAGATGATTTTTATCATCCTGACGATAAGTACGACCGCCAGAGAAAAGGGGAAAAAATCAGAAAGAGAAATTGACGAGAGAGAAAGCTAATGCGGGTGACATTCGGTAGAATACCAGTTACAAAGACGGCGCGCGGAGAATTGGTTCAGGATTGGGACACTGCTGGCGCAATCGATATTGATTTTCTAGCATCGGCTCTGGCGTACGTGCGGAAAAATGGGAGGTTGCCGCCCAGGTTACAAAGCAAAGAGGATCAGAACGAGGCTACGAATCCCGGCGTTGAGGAGGCGAGGATACAAGACCTGAGTAGGAGTGTGCGCGAGCGGATAGCAAATGAATATTCCAAACCGGCCAAAGGAGAAGAAGAAGAGAAAGATGAAGTGCCCTTAACAATTGCATTCTTGGAAGGATTTCTACTCTTTGCGCCGCCAGCCGCGGAGGATGCGTCACATGTTTTGCGGTCTGTTCACGACAGTATCGATCTGCATCTTTTCCTCCCGGCGCCCTACGATATAGTCAAAGCGCGAAGAGAAGCGAGGAGCGGATACGTGACAATCGGGCCTGCGCCGACGCCCACGGCGGAACGTGCTGCGCACATTGGACATTCGTCGGTGGACCTTGATGAGAAGGATGAGAGTGCACCACAGAACTTTTGGACGGATCCTCCGGGTTATGTTGATGATATTGTCTGGCCGAGGTACGTACAGGACCATGCGTGGTTGCTGATGCCGGAAGGGGAAGATGGTACCACACAGTCGCTGGCGGCGGCGTCGTCTGGGACTCGGAGTGAAAGTGAACTGTTGAAGCTAGCCGGACAAGCTGTCAGCGTCCGGACTGACACGGGTGTCCTGGTTGCGCCGGGCAAGGGGCGGAAGCCGATGACGGAAATATTGGATTGGGCGGTGGATGAGATTTTAGGATTTTTGAAAGTGTAAATAGACGAAAAGAGACATAAGACACAGATATCATTCGCATCGTTGTTGTGTATTGACATATATCTAATCGTTATGAAGTGTAAAGTGCGCGGACATGAGATGGAAACGTGAGTTTCCCTAATATCTGTATCGAGTCGAGTAGTCCTTGGGACTGACAACAAGACCTCGGCCTTTTTTGGCACCACGATAGATGGTCTCGATAATGTCGATAAGCTCTTGCTTGTCCTCCCTAGAATCGACCTTGTTAGTACTACCTCGTAAACAAGCAAGACGAGGCGTGACTTACAGCACCCAGTTCAGCTTGTTGTTGTTACCAGTTCCAAAATCACCTACCACTCGTTAGTTAGGTGTCTGACAACCCACAGAGGAATTGTACTAACACATCATATGTTTGTTGCGGAAGAAAAACTGTAAACGAGGTTAGCCTCAGCTTTTGTGAGAGGGAAAATCAGAACTGACCATTATTGTCATAGGATCATACAACTCGTACCTGAGAGGCATCAGCAATCACAAACCAAAGGAGCAGATTGAGAGGAAGGTTCTTACATGGCATTAAAATCGGGCGTTTGCTCGATATCACATAGATACAAGACAGCAAAATTTTTGACTCTGTCGGCAATCTTGGATAGAACATCGTCTTGACGTAGACTGTGCATGCGTTAACGGGGTACAACACACTAACAAGCCAAACCCAAAGAAAAAACAATTACACACCAGTCAGGATGGGAGTCTTTGCCGAATCTCACGACGACCAGGCGCTCATCTTCTGACAGGATGGCTTGGTCGACTTGCCATGCATTTTGCAAATGGGGCAAGACCATAGAACCCATGGCTGGTTATGACTGATGTTAACTTGGGAATATGTTTTTTTCAGTTTTTTATCAATAGCCGTAACAACCTCTTAGGCTGCGTGCTGGCTGCAAGGGCCGTGGATAGAGGAGTGCTGAGAGTCTGAAGTTGTTGTTCAGTCTCATTCAATATCGTTTCTTCTTCAGCATCCCGCCACGCTATGCCTATTACGGATGTATACGTAGGGCGTCCACTCGGAGAAATGTCCCACTAGATGGCCGGCAAGTCAGTCGTTACTGAATAATCTCTACAGAATAAATAAAACAATAAAACCCTAACAGACGCCTTTTTGCCGCTTCTCATGACACCCGTCTTGCAGCCAGCACATCGCTAGATACATTGAATCGTTGATACGATGGCCATGGGAGTGGAGCCACACTCCATCCCAAAGAGGGAAGGCTCGCCTCAGCTTAGAAGTGCCAGGCAACCGCCTGTGAGTTTCATCTTGTCTTCCACACGCCCTGGCCAGACGGTGAATCCATCTCGTCGTCCATCGGAACATTGAACTGCGTTCATGTGTTAGAGGGACACACACGCCCTCTTTCGACCGCCAACTCGTGGTCAGGGAGACACCGACGAATCCGTCGATCTGTCCTCGCAACCATGATTGCTCAACGGACCACTTCGTTGCTCGCCATTGTTGCCATTGTAGGGTTCATCCTGGTCATCTTCTCCAAGTCGCCAACAACCCAATCCGATGGCACGGAGCAAACCGTCAAATTCGGCCCTTCGCGGTATATTCCGACCCCACCAAAAATCTCGCTCGAAGACCTGCGCCATCCTTTCCGCCCAGCTGCTCACAAGCCGCCGGAGCAAGACCATAGTACAAGCGGCGAGTCGAAATGGTACAGTGACTGGAAATGGCTGAATCCGTTCTCATCGTCCATTACCCTCGATGAACACCGCACCGTCCTTCCTCCCTTGCCAGCACGTCCGGCTATATACACTTTCTACGAACCGAATAAGGATAACGATGAGGCGGAGCAAAAGGCAGATAGCGAACTTCTCCTCGCGTGGCGGCGCGCCTGGTATGCAAAGGGCTTTCGACCAGTCATCCTCAGTCGCGCCGAGGCGTTGAACAATGATCTGTACCAAGAGTTCCAATTGCGAATGCAACAATTGAAGCTTGACTCGGGGCTAGAATTGGACTTTATCAAGTGGCTCGCTTGGGGAAATATGGGCACCGGCTTGTTTGCCGATTTACGGTGCTTCCCAATGGCTCGGTACGACGATGACACCTTCACCTTCCTCAGAACAGGGGCTCTGCCAACTCATATCACGCGGTTTGATAAACTGGACAGAGCTTTGTTTGCAGGCGAAAAGGCCGTGATTAACGACGCGATCAAGGCTGCTACGCAGGCTATGGATAAATCCAAAGACTCGCTCCCCTCATCTATCGTGGATCTAGTCCCATCAGAATTATTCAAATTGGAAGCGACCAACGCGTTGGCCTACTACCATTCAAGCACTATTACCAGCCTCTACCCAAAACTCGCCGAGAAACATGTCTCTTCGACGGCATCTGGACGGATGACGTTGGTCGAGCTGATCAATGCCCATCTTCACACAACCTTTCTCAACAGCTTTCCATCGGGAATCGCCGTACTAAAACCGCTTCCCGAACATACGACTGCATTGATAGAACCGGCATTGCACCTCGCAAAATCTCTTGTCAAGTGTCCTCCGTCGGAGTTACCGTCCTGCCCACCCAACCGACCCCATTGCCAGCTGTGCGACCCAGCGTCTAAACCGGTTCCTATTTCCCAGCCGCAAACCTTTAGGAATATTTCTAGTACCTATACGATTGGTGCATTACCGCACCCCTATACTTTGCTTAGCCTTCAGCATTCTTCCGAAGAAGTGGACGTCAGATATATCCGGCGAGAGACTCAGCGCGACCCATGGTTGAAGGAAGTAACCAAAGATCTTCTTGGAGATGAGCGCGGGGGTTCCTCGCGGGCCGTTGCTTTCAAGGAAGCGGTGGCTGGAGATCCTTATATCTGGCGAACTTTTTGGATGACGGTGGAGACTTTTCCTGCACAGCCTGGCCAGGACCTGCCTCCGACTCTGTTGGATGAGTTGGAATGGTACTTTGGGTTCAAAATTCCACGTGATGCGATCAAAAAGGTCGAGGACAAAAAACCGACGGAGAAAGACGACAAGAAACCGGAAGACGCACAGAAAGGAGAAGATGAAGCTAAGAAGCCAGAAGTTGAAAAAGATTCGCCTCTGGAACAGGAATACAAGTTGATTGGGAAAGCCCGCGAACTCCTCGGTGACAAGCAGGCTAGCCGCATCAATATCCGCAACGTTGCAGAAGCCTGGAATTTGGCTGACGTTGAAGTGTGGCGTTTTGTGCAAGCCTACCGGTTAGTTTTTCTTTATTCCCCCTCTATAAGATGTTGCGCGTAGGGAATGATAGTAATGTCCATTGACTAACGCCTTGCAGGGCACGTAGCGCGGTAGAAAGGGCGCAATTTGAGGAAGAAGAGAAGAATTTTGTTGGAGTCAAGAGTACCTAGGGAGAGATGCTGTTGATATTTTCTACATATCTACTTCTCTCTTCTGTATATATACCTTGGCTTATAGACGGAGCATGTGGCATGGCGTTTTATCTGTTTCACAATGTTTGGATCTACTGATCTATGTAGATGTACCATGTAATAGTTATCTTAGCACGCAGCGTTTGTTTAAAATGTTTCAAATGTTTCAAATGTTTCAAATGGGACTTGAATTACTAGACATTCTAGCACGCTTTGAAGGGACGAGAGCCCTAAACCCTAAGACAACTAACTATGAGGCCGCGATTATTAATGAAGGCCAGGTCCGTCGGACGGTGCCGATCGCCGCTGTGGGGACTTCCCCGATAAGCTGTACGGCGGATCCAAGCGTGGAGACCCCTCCTCTACGTAGTAGTATTTCATCCTGTCGTCAAGGGACTGGACATTCATCCTTTTTTCATTCTTTCCATGTCCTGTTTATTACTTCACAAACCTGCTCAGCGACCTACTATCTTGTGATAGATATCAGTGGATCCGGTCCGGTGCAAGCTAGATGGGTCAAGCAATGGACATCTCTTATCGCCACTGAGTCTTATCTTCAACCACCCACGCTTATTTCGTTTATTTTCCACTGCGTGTCTTTTCCAACCATGGCACCAAGCATCGTGGAAGTTACCGCTCCAGCTGTTTCCGCCGAAAAGATTTCGAGTCTGGTCCAGCTCACCCAAGACTATCACGATACCATCCGCTTCTATCTCAATGGGACCAAAATCGTGCTGGATGAGGTCGACCCCGAGCTGACCCTGCTGGAGTATCTCAGAGGCGTTGGCTTGACGGGCACAAAGCTGGGCTGTGCCGAGGGAGGCTGCGGTGCGTGTACCGTGGTATGTAGCTGATGTGTGATACCAAGAATCGCAGTGCCATGGCTGACGGTCAATATAGGTTGTCTCGCAGATCAACCCAACTACGGGCAAGATATACCATGCCTCTGTAAACGCCTGTCTTGCCCCCGTCGTTAGTGTTGACGGTAAACATGTCATCACCGTGGAGGGGATTGGCAATGTCAAGAGCCCTCATGCCGCTCAGCAGCGAATCGCCGTTGGAAACGGTAGTCAGTGTGGTTTCTGCACACCAGGTATCGTAATGGTAAGCCGAATTGACCTTCTTGAAATAATATCTAGCTAAATGCAGGCCCTTGAACAGAGTTTGTATGCCCTGCTTCGCAACAATCCGGAACCATCGCCGCTCGACGTCGAAGAAGCTTTTGACGGAAATCTCTGCCGCTGTACCGGTTACCGACCAATTCTAGACGCCGCCCACAGTTTTACATCTGCTGGCAATTGCAATAAGGCACAGGCGAATGGGGGCACAGGATGCTGTATGGAAAAGCAAAACGGAGCGAATGGTTGTTGCAAGTCCAATGGAGCGTCAAACGGGGCGCCTAATGGAATCGACGAAGTCACAAAACAGCTCCCGAGGCCAGATTTTATTGCTTACAGCCCTGACACTGAGCTCATTTTCCCGCCGGCACTCAGGAAACATCAGTTCAAAGCCCTTGCAGTGGGCAACAAGAAGAAGAAATGGTATCGACCGGTGACGCTCCAGCAACTTCTAGAGATAAAAAATACCTATCCATCTGCAAAGCTTATTGGCGGCAGCACGGAGACACAGATCGAGATCAAATTCAAAGCAATGCGATACGACCCATCCGTTTATGTTGGTGATATTACCGAGTTACGACAATACACTTTGAACGACGACCATCTCGAGCTGGGGGCAAATGTATCCTTGACAGACTTGGAACATATATGCGACGAGGCTGTGAAGAAGTACGGAGAAGATCGAGGCCAGCCATTTGTGGCTATCAAAAAACAGTTGCGCTATTTCGCCGGTCGCCAGATTCGAAACGTAGCATCGCCAGCTGGAAACCTGGCGACCGCTTCTCCAATATCTGATTTGAATCCTGTTTTCGTCGCCTCGAATACTGTGTTGGTTGCAAAATCTCTTACGCGAGAAACAGAGATTCCAATGACCCAGTTCTTCAAGGGCTACCGAACAACTGCCCTTCCTGCAGACGCCGTCATTGCCAGCTTGCGTGTTCCAGTCGCCCAAAAGGGAGAATATTTTAGGGCATACAAGCAATCCAAGCGAAAAGATGATGACATTGCAATTGTCAATGCCGCTTTGAGAGTCTCCCTCTCAGAAACAGATGATGTACTAAGCGCTAATCTTGTCTACGGCGGCATGGCAGCAATGACAGTGTCCGCGCGAAATGCGGAGCAATACATCATTGGCAAGAAATTTTCCGACCCAAAAACATTGGAAGGGGTCATGAACGCTTTGGAAGAGGATTTTGATTTACCTTTCAGCGTGCCAGGAGGGATGGCGACTTACCGCAAGACATTGGCATTGGGCTTCTTCTATCGCTTTTACCATGAGATTATGTCCACTTTACATGTGGCCCCAGACGGCAACTATCAGGATATCACTGATGAAATTGAGAGGAACATCTCAACAGGACACAAGGACCACCATGCGTCCGATGCTTACCGGCAAGAGACCGTCGGGCAATCCGGAAACCACCTTTCGGCTTTGAAACAATGTACCGGGGAGGCACAATATACTGACGATATTCCAGTCCAGAAGAATGAGCTATATGGGTGTCTAGTTCTTTCTACAAAACCCAGGGCAAAAATATTAAGCGTGGACGCCGAGGCAGCTCTTGATATACCTGGTGTTTACGACTACATTGACCACCGAGATCTTCCATCACCAGCAGCAAACTGGTGGGGTGCCCCAAAAAGTGACGAGCAATTCTTTGCTGTTGATGATGTCTTCACGGCAGGACAACCCATTGGGATGGTCGTTGCTACTTCTGCAAAGATTGCGGAGCAGGGTTCACGGGCAGTCAAGGTCGAATACGAAGAAATGCCGGCCATCCTTACAATTGAAGAAGCAATTGAAGCAGATTCATACTTTGATCACTTTAGACACATTAACAATGGCGATGTTGAGGCAGGATTCAAAGCAGCCGATCACATTTTTACGGGCGTATCAAGAATGGGTGGCCAGGAACATTTCTACTTGGAAACTCAGGCATGTGTTGTGGTTCCCAAGCCTGAAGATGGAGAAATGGAAGTTTTTAGCTGCACTCAGAATCCCACAGAGACGTGAGCGCACATTTACCCTCGAGTTTAATTTTCTAGGTGCTAATCGTGTTACAGGCAAACATATGTTGCACAAGTGACTGGTGTTGCTGCAAACAAAGTTGTCACTCGAGTCAAGAGACTTGGTGGAGGCTTTGGTGGAAAAGAAACTCGGTCAATCCAACTTGCTGGGATCTGTGCCACAGCCGCCCACAAAACAAGGAGACCAGTTCGATGTATGCTTAACCGAGACGAAGACATCATAACGTCTGGTCAACGCCACCCTTTTCTTTGCCGATGGAAAGTTGGTGTTACTAAAGAAGGGAAACTTCTTGCCTTTGACGCCGATGTGTTTGCAAATGCCGGTCACACCCAGGATCTATCTGGAGCTGTAGTAGAAAGAGCTCTTTCTCATATTGATGGGGTCTATAATATACCGAACCTGCATGTGAGGGGATGGGCTTGCAAAACCAACACTGTGTCAAATACGGCTTTCCGAGGGTTCGGTGGTCCCCAGGGGATGTTCATGTGTGAAACTATGATGGAAGAAGTCGCTGATCGCCTCGGGATGTCTGCGGATGAACTGCGTACGTTGAACATGTACAAACCCAGGGATAAGACACATTTCAACCAGGAGTTGAAGGATTTTTTCGTGCCTCTCATGTATAAACAAGTCAAAGATGAGTGTTCGTACATGGAACGGAGACGGGCAGTGGATGAGTATAACAAGACGCACAAATGGTCGAAACGCGGCTTGGCCATTATTCCGACGAAATTCGGTATCTCATTCACAGCTCTATTCTTAAACCAGGCGGGGGCATTGGTGCACATCTATCATGACGGGAGCGTTTTGGTCGCTCATGGAGGCACTGAAATGGGCCAAGGCCTTCATACAAAGATGTGTATGGTTGCGGCACAGGCGTTGCAGGTACCTCTCTCAGACGTCCATATTTCCGAGACAGGCACGAATACAGTGGTCAACACATCTTCCACCGCCGCCTCTGCCAGCTCTGATTTAAACGGCTACGCCATTTTCAACGCCTGTGAACAGATCAATGCACGGCTCCAGCCGTATCGTGAAAAGATGCCCAACGCCTCTATGAAGGAGCTCGCGCATGCCGCATATTTTGATCGTGTCAACCTATCAGCAAATGGCTTCTATCGTACACCAGATATTGGATATGTCTGGGGCGAGAATAAAGGGCAAATGTTCTACTATTTCACCCAGGGCGTGGCAGCTGCAGAAGTCCAGATTGATACTTTAACCGGAGACTGGACTCCGCTGAGAGCCGACATCAAGATGGACGTCGGCCGCAGCATCAACCCGGCCATCGATTACGGCCAGATTGAAGGTGCCTTTATCCAGGGCCAGGGTCTTTTCACAACAGAGGAGAGTCTCTGGCACCGCGGCTCCGGACAAATCTTCACCAAGGGACCTGGCGCGTACAAGATCCCTGGCTTCCGAGATATCCCACAGATCTTCAACGTCTCGTTGCTCAAGGACGTCAACTGGGAAAACCTACGCACCATCCAGCGATCACGCGGCGTCGGCGAACCGCCGCTTTTCATGGGCAGCGCAGTCTTTTTCGCAATTCGTGACGCTCTCAAGGCGGCCAGAGCACAGTGGGGGGTTACGGATGTCTTGGAGCTGCAGAGCCCTGCAACCCCGGAGCGTATCAGGGTCAGTTGTGCAGACCCGATTGTGGAGAGGGCCAGAGTTCAGCCTAAGGAGGGAGAGAAGAGCTTTTTTGTTGCTATTTAGTCGCTATTTTATATTTTGTATTTGCGATGATATGTATCATGTGGTTACATATAAACCAGTATTGAGCATTTAATTATTGAATGTAATGCATTGGTCCAGTGTTGTGAGTCCACATCAGTTGATACCTTTTAATACCAAAATTGTTTAATCGCGACGATTCTTTTCCTTTTCTCCACTCGCAGAGCTTGGGATTGGGCGTATTGCCAATGGGTCTGTGGTTAGGTGCTATCGCGGTGCCTGCTTGTACCCAGGACTTGCACTGACATAGTTGTTTGGTCTAGGAGTAGGACTGGCAGACCCAAGGCTAGAAGTGTTGGAAACATGCTTAATACTGTTACAAATGCCGAAAGTTCACTTGCTATCATATCTATAGAGGCCATGTTTTAAAATTTGGAACTTGATTATTGTTCATTAAATTGGGCAGTTCACAGGACTGTCAAGGATGCTCTACCGATTGAAGCTATGAAATTTGATGTCTATCACCATGGAAATGCAACATGCACCAATTCTTGTGCAACAGATCATGTCAAATGATTGTCGTACAAGAGATAACAGTAAAACCAACAAACGCCATCCAAAGGCTATGCTAAGAAAGAAAAAAGAAGTATATAGGGAAAAGGAAAGATGGTTTGTTTTTTTAAAAGAAAGACGGGATCATCTGGTCAGAAAGTGTCATCGGCGCTTCTCGTCACCACCATACTCGACATACGAGCTTTGCCGAGCATGCATATTTGACGAGTCGGTAGGATGCACGGCGGCAGAATAGTCGCGCTCACCAGCAAAGCCCATTTTTTGGTCTTGATATTCGTACTCGGCTTGTTGAAAAGGGTCGTCGCGCTCCCGCTCAGTCGGTAGAACATGACTCGTCGCGGTTTTGTCGTGCTCAATTTCATAACTAGCAGGAATAGTAGAAGCAGCGGTAGCGCCTCTAGAACCAGCAACACCGCCGCCTGTCATCACGATGGGTGGGTCAACAGTTTCAAAGCCTCCTTGGCCGACTGCTCGTTGACCGCCGCCGTCGCCGCGGACGCGCTGACGCGTGCAGCTGAGGAATAAGGCGCGAGTGATGCCCATCAAGAGGATCAGGACCCAGAGGAGAACGAGCGCACCGGAAATCTTGGCTTCGGTTTCGATCGATTTCTGTAGTTTGTTGGTCACTTCGGTAACCACCTCGGTGATCTGGTTAGAGGTTGTCGAGCCAGGGTCGGACAGGAAGCTGTCGCCAGAATTTATGCTGCCCGATGCCCCAACCGAGAAGGTATTGTTAGGCAAGGTGGGAAGGCTAATGTGGGCATTGTCGCTGGCCCATGTGAGAGCCTTTTGAACGCTTTCCACCTTCAGCTCGACAACGCAGTCGAAGATGCCCTTGACAGCATCGTAGAGCACGGTGTTGCCGAATGTCTTGTTGATGACCTCATTGGAATCATCGAGGAAAATGTTAAGGGTGTTGTTCAATGCGGACGTACTTTCGTTAACCCAGCCAAAAACATTTTTGTTAATGTCATTGTTGGTGGAGTTGAGGACTGAGTTTGCCTCTTGTGCCCAGTGCACAGAAGCATTATCCAAGGCATCAACAACCTTGTCGGCAAACTGGCTGACTTGGGCAGTCAGCTCTGGGACCTCCTTTTCTACAGACTTAAGAAGAATGTATTGGCAGAGACACCCGAAGAGGCCAGCAATGCCCAAACTTAGTAGGACAAGAGCTGGGACCGAGAACGCATATGCGAACACCCAGCGCACCAAGACTTGGTGGCGGCTGTTGCTGAAGAAAGTTGCGGCCTTCATACCCAAGGACGAGGTATGTGGACGAGAGACGAGGTAGACGACATCGAGTGAGTCATGGGCAGTGCCGACCATGCTGGCCCGTAGCTTTGTCGTTCTCCAACGGTAGATTTCCACAAAAGCCATGGGAACACAGACAAGGACGGCTATTATTGTAAGAACGGCTATGAAGATTTTTCGTGCTTCCACAAGGGTTTCTGCCAGACCGTCAAAGAATTTGTCAATTCCGTCATCCTTGCCACAGAAGGACAGGGCTTGCTTGTCGGGAACAGGGAAGGTAGAGCTGTCAAAAGAGTAGTTTCCCAGGTGCTTTGTGACCTCTCCCTTTAGCTTCTCAAAGGGAAATTTGATTGCCGTGGTAGTAGCATTCTTGACCTCGTCAAATGTCGGAATAGTGGAGTTAGCTTTGCTGATGTCGTCGTTGATTGAGGATGGAATCCTGAGGTTTTTCAAATCGTTCATTTGATCTGTCAAATCAATAGACGGTATGGTGGGGATATCATCACAAAGTCCCTTTGTAATGAAATTGTCGCAGTCTTTCTTGATATCGTTGATGGAATTGTTGAGTTTCGACAGTCCGCCTTGAACGTCCGACACCACGTCAGAAATGCCGTTCTCAATGCTGGGCAGTTCTTTGTTAAGCCAGTTGGTAACATCACTGGCAATGCTCAGGGCCATCTCGGCAGCGCCCCTGGCAACCAAGGTAAACAAGCACAGATAAGTCTGCACAAGGAAATTGATGTAGAAGAGGACAAGACCTTCCACTCCGGTAATCATGAGTTCGAGTACATCGACTAGGCCATGAACCGTCTTTGTGATTCCCTGGGCGGTGAGCTCGTTGACTCCTTGGGACATGTAGTGCGGCAGCGAAGCCATTGCACTTCCCATAGACTGGACGCTATTGCAGGCAGAGAGGGCTTGCGATTGAGCATTTCCCATGTTTCCTTCCAGACTCGTGATGGCCATCAGGACGCGGACGAGCACCAACAAGATAAGAATGGTCCACCGATTGATCCAAACCTGGGACAGGCGGGATTTGATACCCAGATAGGGCGTCGGCTTATCTGGATCTGCATACGGCGGAGCAGCATTGGGCCCTTCATGCGCGCCATAAGGCGGGAGCATAGGGAATATTGTGCGGCCGAAGAATCTCATGATGTATAGAAAAAATAAACTGGAAGAGGCGACCGGCGCCTAGGTTTGCAACTAATGGTTGGGGTGTAGGAAAGTTCAACCTGACGGTAATTGCTCTGATCGCAGGTAAATGACCCTACTGAAGACAGGAGAAGTAGCAAAAGGAGGAGGAGTTGAAAAAGAACTATATGGCTGAATGAAGAGAAAGAAGGACAATGATGAGTCGTCAAAGACTGAAAATGAGTCAAAAGGCGTTATTGTTCCATGAGTCGTATTGTTGTATGCAGTCACAGGTGGGTATCAATCGGCCGTGACAAAGGCGGGACAATAAAAATTGGATCAATGGAGTTTCACCACAATAGGATTCACCACCAGCAGCTGCAGGGTGCTGCAGGGTATTAAAGGTATTCCAGACATGAGGCATCCGAGGCCATGGCAGATCGGCCTGAAGAGTCGGCAGCAGCAAGCCAGTCATTCTTGCGACATGACACGATCTAAAACGAGTTATTCTTAGATCAAGGCGCCGACGATCAGGTTACTGAAGAATTCGACAATATTGTCTGAAGATATCTGACATATTTTGCCCGTCCTGAGCATCTCATTCGCCAGGTACGGATAACTGCCCAGATGGAGGAAAGCGAGGCGGGGAGAAGAAGACGTCAGAGAGCGGCATCTAAGCGCCAGGAGGTCGTGCATCCTGGGAAAGCATCGCGATCAGCCAATACTTTGACTCTTGGACGGTCGACTTGAGAATAAGCTGTTTCCGATTATAGACCGTGGAGCCGCACGCGAGCCTCTCCTCGGCGTCGACGAGCCCGCAGATGAAACAATCTTGTCTCCGGGCAGTGGGGCGTAGGCGCCAACCAACGATTATTTTAGCATCACGGCGACTATAGTGGCATAGCTTCGCGGGAGCTATTATTGTTGATGTCGTATGAGTCTGTGACTATTGTGGGTTGAGGTCTCGTCTTGGCGCGCGAAGCCCGAGTCTGCGCGACGTGATTCGCTGTCACCTGATTCTGTACATCGACCAATAGGATGTGTTTGTGTGGGGCACCCGCCAACAAGCACTTCGAAAGGACTTATTATTGCTGAGCAGCAAGAGTTATCTCGATTTATTCAAGCTTGTTTACAGCAGTTTCTAAATAATAATAACATTTTCTACGGCTTCTCTGTGAACCCAGCTATTCCACAGTTTCTGATCTTTCTTGCAGTTCTGATGCTGCCATCTAAAAATAGCACAAACTATTAGGTCGCGCGCGAACAAGAGTAGCGACGGCCAATCAAGTCCTGCCAGCCCGTCTGCTCTGAAACGCTTGAAACTTGTGACTCAGTACCAAATACGTATACTATCTTTGCGGCCTATTTCTCACTGGCTGTTAGCTCTTGGTTTCTAAATAACCAGGTAGCAACGGCAGCTCTCGCTTTTGGCTGGCTGTCACGTCTTGCTGCTATATTCGCTCTCTTTAGATCCAAAATCCTTCACACTATTGAGAAGTTTATTGTAGATGGTGAGGATTTACGATTTATTCAAGAGGCTAAAATTATAAACCGAATTATAGCAATATTGAAGCAAGCCTTTCAGGGCCCTTCTTAAAAGCCATGGGGGAATAGACATGAGCAAGTCCAAACAATAAAGCCAGATTCTTGATATGAAGCTCTCATTGGTTGATTGGCTGTGCAGCTATTTAACCTAGTTAGGAAGTGGACTTTAGTGTTCTGACACTGTCGATGTTATAGACATACAGACATACCCTTTAGGAATTATGATTCAGTTTCAGTAACATCGTTAATACACTCTGTCCAAGCATAAGTGGTAAGACAATTGCTACTGTCGACGTCACGCGCGTCCTATTCATATCCAGCAGGTCAGCTAGTTGTTCAAAACAAAAAAAAAAGAAAAAAAAGGAAAAAAAAGGAAAAAAAAAAAAACCAAGTACGAGGGTACATACAACATTAACGGGGGCAGCGAGCGATGACACCGCTAGCAGAAGGACGACAGCGAGGATGCTTTTCATGATGAATGAGGAGAATCTAAGTGTACTCGAAGGAATAGCGGATTGAAGACAAGATTTGTTCTGGTTTACCTGGAGATTGTTCTGGAATGAAGTGCCTATTTATACCAGTTGACGTACCTGCTGCGACTACCTCATTTAGTCACATTGACTCCAGATGTCAGCTTTGATGTGTGGGTGACATCGCTCCATATCGAAATCTACACAGATAATGATGCGGGGTATCAGCGTGCATTTCAGGACATAAAAGTATAGGTCTGAATTTTATATCCAACAATTACATTTACGCGTAATACGAACTTAAAAAACTTTCCAGATGTGCGTAATTACATGTGCACCATCCCTAATATAGTAGCAATCATATCAACACCATGAATCATGGCTACAGCTCTTCACATTTAAAAACAACGAGAAATACTTGGGTTGCCTTGTTTAGATAGTCAAATTCGACTCTCCGCGTCCCGTCTCGCAGACACTCTTGTATATTAGCTGCCTAACAGGACACGAGAATATCACTATCCAAGGCTTGACAGACAAAATGGACTAGATAGATATAATATTTCAATGTTGTGAGGTCAAATGGAAACTTGTGCTAAGAACAATAGCACCAAATTTTGTATGTGGAGGTTCATGTTTTGTTGTATCAGCCTTGTTATCAAGTGGCACAGTAACAATTTTGGATGACGGTCAGGAAGTCTCACTGGTTTACCAACTACAGTACAAGGAGATATCCATGGTCAAGCATTAAGGAGCCGCTATCTTTGAATCTGTAGCGAGAAGTACATTTTTCCCTTTTTGGATTAGTAGTAACAAGTTCGTACATTTTAGTGCGTTTCAACGTAGTTTTTTATTGGTCAAAGTGTTATTCTACTAGTTATGTTACGGAATAGTGTTATATTATTGACTGGACAATAAAGATAGATAGTAAGCCAAAAAATGTACGAACTTTTCAAATGTTGGTACGGACTATCTTCTGGCTGGCATTCTCCCAACGTATACCTTTATCTACAACGCTAGATTATCAGGTTACATTTGTACGTGTCGGAGAAGCTGTGCAAGCTGAATTGCTGAGTGCAACATCAGCGTGGATTAAATTAATTTAATCGCCGGCGACATCTGGATCGTTTGGACGTTATATGAGTGCCTTAATTTTATAACTTTGTCGGATTTCGGAAAACAGAGCAGAATGAGATTCGACTCACCCGACTTTTTCTCTTCCTTCAACTCCTAAAATGTGTTCACAGGGTTACCAGAGTGTTGCACAAAAGCCCGAGGAAGATGGAGACAGCGTTAAATCTGAAGAAGACCCTTATGCAACCATTTCAGCAGCTCTTGGGTTGAGTTATCGAAAACAGCAGCGACTAATAGTTGTTCAATGGATCCTCTTGGCTGTACTCCTGGTGGCAATCAGCGGCATTTTTCGGAAAGGTCAAACAATGCATGGCCGTTGCCCATATCAGAGTATAGATAGGCCACTGCCAGATCATATTTACTGTTTGTATAATTGCTCCTGTCTGCATGACGATTTGCTTAGTAATTTTTTGCAGCACCGGCCGAGAAGGTGGTTCAATACAAGAATCTTGCCTTCACTCCAAGTATTATGCCAAACCTGACTAAGTATCAGGGGCCTCCCACTCCAGAGAACTTTGCGGCCTGGGAAGACCTTTACAGCTGTAAGTCACGCGTATAAATGGGGTTCAATATTTGATATATTAACGAAATTATCAGTCGGTATCAGTAGAATCCCTATGAGCGAAGCAGCTAAGCTGGTGAATAAAACCGTACCTATTCCCGATTACCCCGGAGAATATGTGATAGAGCTCGATGTATTCCACCAGCTTCATTGTTTGGTCAGTAATTTCTATAAAAGCGCGCATGTGTGGAGCGTATTAACAAAGTGATGTAATAAATGATATAGAACATGATCCGACTCAAGATCTGGGCAGGGGAAGGGTACCAAGACCTTGGCTTCAACATCACAAACATAAATATGAATCATGTGGACCATTGCATCGACTCCATGCGACAGAGTTTCATGTGTTCCTCAGATATTTCGCCTATTCCTTGGGAGTGGTACGAAGAAAAACACCGCGCTATAGGTCTGCCAAACGCACTGCATACATGTCGTGACTTCAACGCCATCCGAGAATGGGCGATTGAGCACGAGGCAAAGAACTTTGATGTACTCACCCACGTCCCAGATCCGCTGGATCATTGATGATATGTTATAATATTAATCAATACATATCCTACATATGTATATAGTTATCGTCCATGGGCGGATAACCTTCCGTAGTAGATTTGAAGGGAAACCACTCATCAAGCAGGTATTTCAACTCAACTGTTTTATATAATTATATAATTATAACTAGATTGGAAGAGAAACTGCTAGTCGAAGAGCAGCAATATCTGACAGTTGACCGCCAAAACGGACCTTACTACTCTTGGCCTAGCGGTCATGTGGTGCCCCTGGATCATAAACATTTCGATGTGTGCGTACTGTCTCGGGAAGCTGTCGGGGCAAGGAAATCTAAAGGCGGTGAGAGATTGCCAGCTGTTCGATGTCTACTTTTCCACGTCAAAATCCGCTGTGATTTCACCAAGGAATCAGGACTCGGAGTATAGTCAGTTGGCTGCACCTGTGAAATGTTCCATGGCTAGGAGGCGTTGTCTTGATCCCCAGATTAAACGGCGCTACAAGCACATCTTGACGAATCTTGCTCGGGGCAATACAACTCGCCCTGCTAAACGCCATGTAAGACCTCGGCGGCGTGCATGGGTTCGCCCAAGGTAAATTGACAATATCACTCCTAGGATATACTACTAGCAGCTCTTTACAGGCAGTATTAACGAGGTATAGATTACCTCCTTCCTTCCCGGTTCCATCGCCTCGCACGCCTCCAAATGAGGCCCGAGTTTCAACTGTAGAAATACCTGCCAGCGCCGAGCCATCTATTAGCACCGAGGCACTGCCAGATGTCCAGCAGTATGGCCCACAGGATTACGGCCACAGCGTAAGCCAAGGACTCGTCGACTCGATATTATTCGGCGACTTTATGCCCGGCGACCCTGCGCCTGATAATGGCGAAGGGATACCCGCGATTGATACTGGCTTTCCTCTTTTTATGTCCCAGGGCGATAATGACGAGGCCCCCGCGCTTGACAATGGCTCCTCCGTTTTAATATCCAGTAGCGGTAATAACGAGACCGTTGAGCTTAATAGTCGCTTCCCCCTTCCTCGGACTCAGCCTAATCCAGTTGGCATGTACACTCTGGATAAGGAGGTATTTGATCGAGCTCAACAAGCTGATCAGCCTCGAATTTTGATAGAATTGCCGTTATCGGGTCGAAAGATTGATCCATTTTACTGTTCAGTTTCCGTTGACAAGTGGTGGTATTCTTGGGAGAAAGAGAATCCAACCAAGTCCAATGTGGCTAGTCATGTTGGGCGGATTATGGAAACTGAGCTTGGGACACAGTTATTTGGTGCTAAGAGATGTACTCGGTGCCAGACTGAAGGCCTGGAGTGTTGGGTTTACTCTGAGTATGCCGCTTCGCGCGTGAAGTTTGCTGGAACGAATTGCGCTCGCTGTCGGGCTCATCCTGTCTCGTACGGATGTAGTTTTGCCAAGCGACGACGCAATGGGCAAACTTCAGGAATTCCAGGAACCTCGGGAACTGTGCCGGGACAGAGAAGGCTCCTCAAAAAAAGTACTTAATTGGCGTTGGAAACTGGGGTTTCGAGTCTCGCCTTCCACTGAATTAACACTACTCTTTATTCTTCCTTCTCGGGATTTACAAAGCGCTTAGAACTGCCAGGCTTTCGGTCAATCAGACTGCGAATATCAGGCGACTGATACGAAGCTATCCATATAAAGTTATATGCTGCGAGGGTCTGTGTTGAGATAAATTCCATAGACTCCAAAGACAGGTTTAACTTTCATTTCTATCTCAGCAAATTTATAACCTGATATGGGCCGTAGTTTCCGTCAATACACAAAGGCTGATTCTTTCGTGGCATTCTCCTATATAGCTCAGCTATCGATCATTCATTGATACAGCCTACACCACGAATGAACACCACAAAGTATGCCCCTAATTAGACTGACAGGGTCAAGTGATACAACTACATACGTATGCCCAGAACATCTGAAAGCAAAATCCCTTAGTTCTTTTATTTCTATATATCATACAGAGACATAATCCCGTTGAAATACAGTTTCGAGAGGTCCAAGTTTCTCAAGACCATGTTCAAGAAAACTCAACTTGGATGTGTTTTGTCTGCTGTAGTGAAAATCTCTGGCTCTCTCTTTCCCTGGAATAGACAATGAGAATATGAAACTCGTCTTTAAAAGCTACAAAAAAATGTGCCTCTTTAACACACAAGAGCTTTTCACAAAAAAGAGCAATATGTGCATTGAGAGTGTTACCCACCTACTCAATATCAAAGACTCAGTCACCCTCACCGCCCACAGACAGGCAGTACTGTGCGTCCATCTCAAGTCTCCAGCTGTTCTATGTTTTTGTTTTTCTTTGTCTCCTATTTACATCTCAGCTGAGACCAAAACCTCTTATCCTTACTTTCATCTGTTACCTTGCACCCCATAGGGGGACCTTGACCAGGCTTGCATAAACAGGAATATTCCTGTTACAAACCCCTGATGGAAAAGCCTTTGACAACTTGGGGGTTTTTTTTAACACCTTCACGTCGCAGTGAAAGGAGGGTGTGATTGCCAATAGGTTTAATACTAGGCTGCTTGAACAAGTAGGTTCTCTACACTCTTTACCATATAGAATAACACACTCATAGCATATTTCTAGATATGATAATGGAGCATTGGCCCAGCTACAGCATGGATTCTAGAGTCATGTCACCCCAACACCAGCCTGACGCTGCAATGGATGATGATGCCGAGCTAGGTCGTGAAGAGAGGATGCAAGCTCTCACCCACACAGAACCTCTCTCCCCAGCCTCTGGCCCCTCCTTTTTTCAACATTTTCGCTCTCTCTTTGTCTCACCTGAGCCCTATCACAACTCTGTTACCATTGAGTACAAGGACTGGCACAACGCCGATATCCAGTGCAGAGCGTTGGCGATACCTCCCCCTCCAGCGTGCGGGCTGAGCGAGGAGAGGCCCATCATGGCAGAGCCACTGCAGGATGGTCGCCTGGTGCTCCACGCCATCATCCCAAGGGACTATCCTGGGGGGAAGGAAGGGTTTTCTTCTGCTTCCGCCAAATTCCTCCGCAACGAGCAGCCCTTTGGTATCACACACATCTACCATGGGGAAACCGATATTGCTGCTTACTTGAAGATGGTTAGCGAGAATTTTAAAGAGCAGTCAAAATCATCCAGCAGACACAAAAACAAGGATCCAAAGGGTAAGGCCATCAAGTGGAAGAACCCAGCTACAGAATTTGGCTGTCGCTATGTCTGGGCTCATGATCTTGCCACCCCTCACTTGTTGTATTTTCGCGTCCGTCCTATTTGGGTAAACCTTCCTGCTCTGGCAGTGGTCGACACTAATCATGATGAGTATCAAAATGGACTTGAAAATAACAAGGTACGTTGTTTCCCTATCTCTTGCCATTTACTTACCGACATCTCTATTTAATTCACTACTGACCTGCAACAGGAAAAATTTGTGCAATCTGCCCTCCCTCAGATCCATCTAAACATTATTCTTAAGAACTACAAGCGGCTTTTCCACAATTCCAGTCAGGAGCAGCCCGAAGCTCCAGGCGTCCAGTTTGATCCAACGCAAGCTTGGTGGTGGAACATTGTGGAGGAAAACCAACGGCGACGACACATGGCGCAGCTTGCAGTAGCAGATCCGACGCCTATGACTGAGCCTACAAATTCTGAAGATGTGACTGAGCGTACTGGTTCTGCGGGTGACTCATCAGAAACTCTTGCTGACACAACCATACCTTCAGATGAACTGGATGATGGTTTGTCTGATCAGGAAGTTTCTCAAACTGCCCCTTTGCAGGACGCTGTCCCCGGTTCAGCTGATGAAACTTTACCTAATGAAAAGATTGAGACGACAGAAGAGCACAAGTATGACAAAAGCAAAAAACAAGAAGTTACTAGTACTGAAGGTTCTGCTTCGGCCCAAGTCCAAGATCTCGACGTCCAGTCATGCCAGTCAGAGCCCGCTGATTATGAAGAGCCGATCGGGACGGTCGAGACTCTTGATTCACCATCATACATTTCCCATAGTCAGACTGTTGAGCCTCTTCTAGAATCGGAGGACCAGTCTGTCACTAATGAAGACGACAATTCTGAAAAGTCCACCACAAAAAGGAGCTCTGTCCAAGTCATTGCTACAGCAGAAGCAAGCCCAGTTGCGAGCAGTTCCTCAGCTGGGGAGAAAGCAGACAGTGGCACAAGCCAAAAGACCTCCAAGTCTAAGAAAAAGAAAAAGAACAAGAACAAGAAATCAAAGAAACCTGATGAGGCCAGCTTAGAGCAAGAAGCTGTCGTAGGGACTGAAACAGCCACCACGGATCATTCTAGCCTTGCTACAGTGGCAGAAGACGATGACGAGAGTTGGAACATTGTGACTCACAACAAGAAGCGTCAGGGTTTGGCTAAGTCGAAGTCTAACGAAAGCTCTTCTCAACAAATTGACCAAACCATGTCGAAGATGAGAGGTGCCAAAAGGCCAGCTCGGCACTTGGGTGCTTTTGCACCACCTCCACTGATGAATGATGCTGAGTTTCCTCGCTTACCAGCAGTTCCTGAAAACAGCTCTGTCCATCATAGGACTTTCCTCAATTCAGCACGCGCCTCGGGAAACATTGCTCCTAAATCTGCACATGCTAACAGCAAAAATGGACAGACAGCATCGAACTACGGTATTGCTGCTCCCTTAGTCGGTACTGGTACGCCAGTGCAGCCATCTGTTCCGCGTTTTCGGCCTCCAGTTCGACCTGGTCCGGCAGCCTTCATCCAGCTAGACAGCACTGGATTTTTATGTGCTATGCCCGACTGTGACAAGCAGTGCTGCTCTCTTGACTACACGTCTGTAATCTGCCCCCGCTGCGGCCCGTTGTCGAACATTCGTTACTGCAGTTTAAAACATCTCTTTGACGACGTCAAACTTCATTGGCAATGGTGTGGGCAGTTCTCGTTTTTGGTTCCAGCTCGTGGGAATCTTCCTGTTGTCCGGTCACCACCGCTGATGCCCAGCTTCTACATGTGGGATAACCCTGAACGGTTTCGTCTGGCCTTGCATCACGCGTTAGACCGCACTGGCGACTATTTTGTATTTAGTGACTGGAGAGACTACATGGACCACGGTCAGCCTGTGGATATTTTGGACATTCGCTGTCCGACTCGGGTGACTCACAAAGTCTTGTTTTCCGATCCAGTCATGAAAGACCGCTTCCGTCGTGTGCTGGGAGTCTGCCTATTGTGTTTGTCTTTTCCTGCTTTTTACCAAAGTGTGAGCCATAAAGCTAACTTCTTTTGTTTGTTTGTTTTTCCTAGTGTCACCTGTCCAACTCGAGTTCATAAACTACATATTCCGCATGATCCGTGACAACCTACGTGAACAGGGAGTATGGAACGACGATCTCAACGAGGCGGTACTTTATCAGATGACACTCGAATTCGGCGTCGACCTACAGGACTGGTTCACCGGCACCAGACACGCCTGCGAAGTCGAGTGGATTGGCGGGAGCCGGCGTCGCGGATGCAGAAACGCAACATGCCTCGCAGAATTAGCAAACAAGTACGGAACCCAGGCGACTATACTGGAACAAAAAACTAGGGACATCGAGGCCAACTTTTGGATCCTCCGTGCTCACCGTTTTACACACCCGGACGTCCCTGGTATGTCGGACGAGGCCATTCAGCGGCGCACCAGAGGTGAAGGGTTTCCAGGCGTGTTTTCAGAGGACCAGCGTCTGTTCGTCCGCGGACCCGGCTGGGATTACGCAACGGCCGAGCTGGAAATCGAAGATTATGAGGGCTAAACATACTAGTGTACTTGAAATCCTTTGGTGGTATGACTCAGACGTTGGTGTTAGGTTTGTTGGTGTGTTGTTTTGGTCGTGGTGAAGTTGAACAAATTTGCGATTGGTGAGATAGTCGAGATTTTTTGTGTTTGATCCTGTGATCCCATTTTTTCTTCGATGAGTTACTATTAATGGTATTACTCGCCGATTCGATTGTATGAAACTAGAAAAGCAACCAAAAAAAAGTCTAGCAAATAATCAACAGTTATTTTTTTACAAATTCTCACGTTGTTGTTGGTATGTTAGTCGTCATGACCAACGACTGACTGATCGTACGTTTCAAAATGTTCCACGTCTATTCTAGGTTTCGATTTAATAATTAATAGACCTGCCTACGCAACTTGTCTTGAGTCGGTGACTTGGTTTCATGCCTGCCTAGTTCTGAAAATACAGCACAGGCCGCCAGTTGACCAGTTGACCAGTTCTGGATATCCATCACCTGGCCCCTCGTGGTCACTTGAAACATGAACCGATCAAGTTCGCCGTTTCAGATATTAAGTTTTTTCTTTTTTTTCTTTTTTTTTTTTTTTTTTTTT
>CVMT01000012.1:0-56805 GCA_000985935.1 Talaromyces islandicus | reverse complement strand
TTTTTTTTTTTTTTTTTTTTTTTTTTTTTTTGCTTTGGGCTTCGTTGGCATGTCAACAGTCCGGCCTTTAAAAAAAACACCAAAATTTCCCTCAAAAGAGTAAATAATGTTGGGTGTAGGGCGAAGGATGTAATTAGGGCTATCACGTCACTTGATGACAGCCGAACTAGTCATGCGTTCTAACCCACCAGCGTTAAGGAAAGCGCAAAACATGACATGCCCCCGTCTACTTAAAAATATTCGAAAAGAGCTTACGAATATGCGTGCTTTAATTCTGTTAAAAACTTTTTTTTTAACCTTTTTTGCTTCAATGTTATTGTTGTTTTATTTTTGTCGACTTGCCAAATCGAAATCAGCAATGACGTCAGAACCCCCCACTGCTGACTTGTCTCAGCCACGAACGACGCATAATTGTTTACGAGTATTTGTAAACTCTCTTCAATAAGAAAAAAAAAAGGTTGTATACGAGCCGTGTATGACCTATTCAAAATACTGTCCGGCAAAAGCAATAGATAGAGCAGCACAGAGTACGAGGCAGGATGCTGACTATGTAGTGAACAACTAACTAATTAACTAGTTAGGTTACTAGTTAACTACGTAGTTACTTGAGAGACAAATATACAAAGATGCTTTAGTATATAGCCTATCTATTCCCCAAACAATATATTAATACTCCTATTATACTCTACGCTACTGCGTACTAACTACGTACGGGGTATTACCGTAGCCTCTGCCCGCGTTCGTAGATGTGGAGCTGGAGGATGAAATCTTCCGAAACGGGAAATTTTCAGGCTGCTTCCAAAAACGACCAAGGCAAGAAAATAATTGGGGCTAAAACTCTAATCTTGTTTTTGTTCCACAATACCCGAACAGAGTACAAAGTGACAATTGATTCCAAGTAAATAACAATCATGAAATAAGATGACGTGGCCTAAATGAACCAGGTGTGAAAGGTGGGTATTCAAATTGAGCATCATGATCCATAGATGAATCAAAACGCACGCAGGCGAAGATAATATTATATGTATAACGAAATGAAATATAAGGCGATTATCGCAATCTGTGCAATATGTGTGTGTGCATATGTATATGCGAATAGTGTACTCCGTATACCAAATCATCCATTCCCCAGCGCCGTCGCTAATACATGGCAAATAAAATCCAAGTCGCTATAAAGAAGTAGTCGTAGCTAGTTAGTTCATCTTTCTTTTCGAGTTTGTCTGTTTACTCGGCAGACGGGACAGACTCGTGTTCAGAGTCTGTTGCGTTTTCGCCCAGGGTCCAGCGCCATTTGCACCGACGTTTAGACCGGCCTGTTTGAGAGACTGCTGTCAGACTGGCCGCGTAATGATCTTCACTTAGACCGTCTCTCAGTGCGGCCGCCCGGATTTGCCGCTCACTGGGAATAGACTTGCGTCGTTTCCGTTGAGGCAGGGGGTTCTTGCTGTCCCCGTCATCCTCCCCAGACGAGCTGTGGCTGTCCGAGTGTGACCCAGTTGAGTCGGAGCTGTTGTCGCTCTCGCTCTCTGGCTCTGGCTCCGACTCATGGTCAGAGTCGAGGTCGGAATGACGTGCCACATACTGGACGGTGCGAATCTCTTCCTCTAATTGGCAATGGAAGGAGACTTGTTTTTTCACCGGAAAGAGCACTCGGCGGTTTTCTGCCAGGGCACCAGCAGACATGGTCACTGACTGGCGTCTTACAGAAAGCTTCTTCAAAGGAGAGTTTTGGAGAATACTGCGGACGCCCAAGGGCTGTTGATAGGGTGGTGTATCTGACGTCCGATAGTGGTGAGCATATGGAGAAGCGTAGCGAGGGCCCTTGCTGTTGGAGGGCCTACATGGTGAAGGAGAGTCGATGGTAGACAAGGGCCGCGTGGCCTCGTAAGCGTTGTTGAAGGTGTTGCGAACCGTAGGTGAAGCAGTGGCACAGGTTCTGGCCAGTCCTGTAGTGGATGTGCCAAATGTGAGGGGGAGCGAAGTAGTTTGCAAGGACAGCTTCGGCCGCTTTGTAATGGTTGTGTTTTGCGTCACTGAGGGTGTCGCACTGGTAGCGAGCGCGATCATGTTGCGTGCAGTAGTTGTATTAGCAGTAGGTGCCGATGACGGCGACGGCGAATGACAGGAAGGCGATGATACTTCGAGGCGCATCGGTTGACGCCTCGATTCTGGCACGAGGGGGGGGGGGGTTGCACAAATAATATACCCAGATCGGATGACGAACACAGAATCAACACATGGACGGCTTAGCGATCGATGTGAGATGGGGCTGGTTGGCGTGGTAGCGGCGATCCCAGAATAACGGTCCTTGGGGCCAACACAAGCGAGTTCCAGGCGCAGCGCTCGACAATGCTGAAACAGGCGCCAGGTAATTAGTAGCGAAAGCCAGCAAGCGGGCGTTGGATGATAATAAAAATAATAATAGTAATAATTGGGGGTTTGGGTTAGACCCGGTGGTTTTGACGACTCGTGGACGAAGGATTCGAGGGAAATAGACCGAAGCGCCGGAGAATGGCCGAAGAGGGCCAGCAGCAAACAAACAATGAGCGATAGAAATAAAACAAAGAGCGAGTGAGTCTTGTTAATGTGTGCGTGCAATGTGTGATGTGGAGAGAGGCAAGTCAAGAGAGAAGTTCAGAGAGAACACGAGGGTAAATAAGAAGACAAATAGCAGATGCTACATCATGCTGGAGGAGGTAGGATAGCGCCTACGAGGGCCCAGCTATAATAGGCGAAACTAAGTTTTACCGCCAGAAATAGAAGTGGCGACCGACTGCTAAATACGGCAACTGCCTGCCTGCCTGGCCGGGCCGGCCGACTGGAGGGGAAGGAAGGTGCGGGTGCGCTGACGCCGGCTTCCCCGTCCGGAGAACGTCTGCTTGATTAGCACTGCAACGATCTTATTTTTGATCTCTTTGATGATCATCCGTTCGTGGGTCTCTTCGTTTGTCTTTTGCGTATGCTGTCTGCGTTTAGCTACCGAAACCACGGGGCTGGTCAGGGCCAAGGGGCAGGCAGACGCATGACGCCAACAAACCACACTCAGGGCGGACTCCCCTGGCGACCGCATTCTCCATTATTGCCGACTAAAAAAAGAATCGCTGGGTGGCCAGTGACGTGCGTGACGGTGGACCTTCGCCCAAGACTGACAGTCGCCGCTAGACAGTCGATCATCTCCTTGGCAAACTCATTAATTAGACTTTAGCGCTGCGACTTCACCGCTCAGTTGCCATCTGCGCGACCACCGCACCGAAACCGCCGGCGGCGAATCACGTGATGCCTTTATATAGTACCAAGTACGTGCGTACCCCGGCTTAACGCTGTTGCCGCGCCTGATTGGATGCCAAATTCGCGACAAGAATACGAGACCAGGTGCAAGATGGAACGTTGGTCACGCCTGTCGAAGGGCACTTCCGAATCAATGGATAGTATTGCAAAATGTCCGAGCGAGTGACAAAGAGCAGACACTGCAAGCATGGGCCAATCATGCTGCGCCAGTCCAGCCACTCGCCTTTCCCCGATGTGGCGCAGATGCTGCCGCCGACGTCTGCCTGCCAGGCGCCTACACACACAAAGACACTTGTCTTTGCTTCCTAATTCGTCGGTCGTATGGAAAACAAAGAAACACAAGAAGGCGGAGAAAAGAAGATAGAAGGCCAGCGTGTCCCTTCGGCTAAGCCCATGACGCCTTCAGCCAGGGAATCGTGATGTTGCGTCGGGATGACAGCCGCATCATCATCCATTTTGTTAGCGCACGCAGAATCAGCAAACAATGAAATTAAGTACCAACTAACAAACCCTAGGACTACGATTGCTTCTATGCCAGCGTGTTGGAAGCCGAAAACCCAGCCCTCAAGTCCTTGCCGCTCGCCGTGCAGCAGAAACAGATTGTCGTCACATGCAACTACGAAGCGCGCAGACGGGGTCTGAGGAAGTTACAGCTCATTAAAGAGGCCAAGCAGATTTGTCCCGAAGTTGTCATCATCCTCGGCGAGGATTTGACCAAGTTTCGTGATGCGTCAAAAGCCCTCTACGCCTATCTACGCTCCTTCTTGTGGGGCCAAAAGGCCGAGCGACTGGGTTTCGATGAGGTATATACAATGCCTTATGAGGATGAAACCCCGTTCACTAATCCAGATTACAAGGTCTTTATGGATGTCACGGACATGGTCGATCATAATGTCGGTCTCTTGAACCCAAATGACTTGGCCCATTCATTTTTCTATCTCGACCGGCAAGACCCGACACAGGGCTTCGAATTCGATGCCACCACGTTCCACTGGCCAACATTCCCAACACTGAGCAGCCACGATCCTCCCGGCGGCGACCCCATGGATCTGTTAACCTGCCGTCTCGTTTTGGGGTCGCACTTGGCATATTATATCCGATCGAGTCTCGACCACGAACGCGGATACACTGCCACTGTCGGCATATCTACCTCTAAATTATTAGCCAAGCTTGTCGGCAATGTGAATAAGCCCAATAATCAAACGACCCTGGCCCCACCCTACACACATTCCCTAGACAACACCTGTTCGAGCAATGTGACACAATTCATGGATAGCCATGAAGTTGGCAAAATCCCAGGCATCGGTTTCAAGTCTGCTCACAAGCTGAGAACATACTTTCTTCGCCGCGAGCCTACGTTCCAGCAGTATACCGAACGAGACCACAATGACCAAGTCAAAGTGCGAGATTTGCGACTATCACCCGGCATGGGTGCTTCAAAGTTACAAGACATTCTAGGCGGGACTGGCGCTCCTAAAGATATTGGGATTCGCATTTGGGAGCTATTGAATGGGATTGACAATAGTGAAGTCTTGGAAGCCCGAGCCGTCCCAACGCAGATAAGCATCGAGGATTCGTACCAGGGAATAAGTCATTTCGAAGAGGCCAAAAAGAAACTACAGATTCTGGCAACAAGCCTCGTGAAGCGAATGAGAACTGACCTAGTCGAAGATGGTGACGATGGTACTGGTCGTTGGTTAGCACACCCCCGCACCCTCCGTCTCTCTACTCGCCACAGGTCACCTCGAAATGCCGATGGCTCAAGGGAATACAGTTACGCCAATGGACGAATATCGCGATCGGCCCCTGCTCCCAGCTTTCTCTTCAATCTAGGGGAAGGAATTGAAGCTATTGCTGAGAGGCTTGTAGAAGAGAGCCTTGTGTCTATGTTTCGTAAACTACACCCAGAGAAATCGTTTGGTGAGTTGAGCCTGATCAATATTGCAGTCACCAACATGGTGGAAAGTGCTGGAGATCAAAAGCAGAGCAGTGGCAGGGATATTGGGCAGATGTTCAAGAACCAGGAGTCTAGCCTGAAGAAACAACCCGAAGAGACATATTTAGACCGTCACCTTCAGCCCAGCCCAGAGTCGCCCTCGGGCTGGAAAGCAAATACACCACTCGATGATGCGACCTGGGAAGAAAGCGAAGACGAAGACAAGTCTCCTCTAGTCCATACTTGTGATATCTGCGGTGCCCATATGCCTGCCTTTGCGTTGCCGGCACATTCTCTGTATCACGCTGTTCCTGATTAGGGCATTAAGCAGGCTGTAGGTATACTCTGGCTTAGCCAATTTATTATTATATTGAATGAGCATGAGATGTTCCAGCAGCCCACTGCAATGAAGTCGTATTTTCTATGGCATTCCGGAAAAGAACGGTAGTAACAGCCGGACCGTGTCTCAGTCTAGACTAATCCCAAGAGCCGCCAAGGCTGCTGCGCCCTCCGCCGCTAACAACTGACACCGCGCGAACCTTACCTAAACCAACCCTTCATTAATAATTCTTTGGCTGCTGCCTGCGTCTTCCTTCTTTGTTCTTTTGTGTCTTCAGACGATCGCTATTCCTCAGCTGGCCGGCTATCGGATTGGACCTTTTTTTTTCTGTTATCGTCCCATCCCTTGTTGTGCCCTCTTGTCGTGTTTACAAGGGAATCACGCATGTGTGATAATAAGAACGCCCTGCTTTCCCAGGCTTCGTAGCCAACATGAGATTTGGCAGCAGCAGCTGGCTGTCTACTATCTTCAGCGCGGCCACTGTATTCCTGCAATGTGTTGATGGTAAGGCCCGTATTTTACCTCGAGGAGATTGAAAGAGCCATGTTCATGTAATGCTTGTCAGGCCATTCCCACGCTCCACAGCCCATTCGCTATGTTTTCGACTTAGAAGATGTGGTTATTCATACCCCGTCGCACCGGATCCATTCTCACTCGGAATTCGATGTCACATTTTCCCTGCACAATAACGAGCAACAGGTCAAGCTGAGACTAGAGCCGAATCACGACGTGCTGGCGGAGGATGCCCAGATCGACTATTTCAATCCCGATGGCACTATCGGTCATAGCGAGCCGATCAACCGCCGCGACCACCGCGTTTTCAAGGGCACATCATGGACAGAGATAGAGCCTGGACACTGGACGCGCGTCGGTTGGGCGCGCCTCTATGTCACCCGAGATGGGCCTCGGCCGTTGTTCGAGGGCGCCTTTAGTCTGATGCACGACTATCACAACATCAAGCTGCGATCCAGCTACATGAACACATGGCGGGATGTCGATGCCCTACCAGAGGAAAGAGATGATGACTACATGGTAGTCTTTCGAAACTCCGACATGACCGCTGCTGAACAAGAACATACTGAGCTGAAGCGGTCGCTTGCCGATGCCTCTTGCCAGGCCGACAAATTGGATTTCAACTCTGATCCCAACCATCCTGTTTTTAGACCACCGCAGTCACCGAATATCGGTTCTATGTCGGTCGGCCAGCTCTTTGGGCTGTCTCGTCGGCAGTCCGACACGGGAGGTGTTGGTGGTAATACCGGCGGGATCAACCTTGCGTCGACCATTGGCAACACAGCAGGTTGCCCAACTACGAAGAAGGTTGCGCTTATTGGGGTGGTCACTGACTGTTCATTTACCGGAAAATTCAACGCCGACTCAGATGCCCGGGCCGACATCATTCAAATGGTCAACACGGCGTCCACTCTCTACGAAAACACCTTCAATATTTCCCTTGGTCTGAAGAACCTTATAGTAAATCCGAACAAAAGTTGCGAAAACACCGGGTCAAGTGCAACGCCGTGGAATGTGCCATGCACAACGGGGAACCTCACGAGCAGATTAGATGACTTTACGAAATGGCGCGGTGAGCAAAACGATACGAATGCCTACTGGACTCTGATGAGCGCCTGCTCGACGGGGGCTGAAGTGGGAGTGTCTTGGCTGGGACAGCTTTGTGTTCATGGAGATTCCAACTCGTCCGTGGCCGGGGCCAATGTTGTGGTCAAAACGCCCACCGAGTGGCAGGTATTTGCGTATGTTACCTATGTTACCCACTCTACCCTAGATAACAATTTGCTAACGGTCAAAAGCCACGAGTCAGGCCATACATTCGGTGCGGTACATGATTGCTACAGCCAGACATGCCAGCAAGGGCTAGATAAAACGTCGCAGTGCTGCCCACTAACGTCGTCGACCTGTGACGCCGATGGTAAATACATAATGAACCCCACGACATCTTCCGACCTCGAGAACTTTTCGCAGTGCACAATCGGCAACATTTGCTCGGCGATAGGCCGTAGCAGTGTCCAATCCAGCTGCCTGGTGGACAACAAGGGAGTCGTCACCACAACTGGCAGCCAGTGTGGCAACGGTATTGTTGAGAGCGGAGAAGACTGTGACTGTGGAGGGACAGCAGGATGTGGGGACAACAGCTGCTGCAACCCAACGACCTGTAAATTCAAGGACAATGCCGTGTGCGACGACTCCAACGAGGCATGCTGTACTGGTTGCCAGTTTGCTGCAGCCAACACCACCTGTCGCGCTGCAGCCGGTCCCTGCGATGTCGCCGAAGTCTGTTCAGGAACAGCAGGAGACTGCCCAGCTGACAAGCACCTGTCCGACGGAACAAGCTGTAAAAGCGGCAATGAGACTGGCCTCGCTTGTGCCAGCGGACAATGTACCAGCCGTGACCAGCAATGTCGAACTGTCCTTGGCTCTGTCCTCGGCAGTAACGATACCTACGCCTGTGATGACTCGTCGTGCTCGCTTTGGTGTGCCTCGTCCGTCCTCCCCTCTAACGAATGCGGTAGTATGCAGCAGAACTTCCTCGATGGTACACCCTGCAACGGTAACGGTCACTGCAGCAATGGCAGGTGTGTTGGATCCACGGTGGGCGGCAAAATCAAGTCTTGGATCGATGACCACAAGCCCCTGGTTATTGGTCTCGCTGCCGGAATCGGCGGGCTGCTTCTACTGCTTATTCTGAGCTGCATCGTCTCATCCTGTCGACGACAAAGGTTTCGCAAACCCGGCCCTTCTCCGCCCGGCGGTGCCTATGCAAGAGGAAGACGGAACCAAGGTGGTGGTGGAGGATGGGCAGGTCCCATGCCACAAGGACCCCCGAGAGGAGGCAATTTCAACCCTATGCAGCCGCCGCCGCCATCAGGAGGAGGAAATGGGTTTTATGCAGCGCCGCCCTACCCACCGCCGCCGCCAGCTTATGGCGAGCATGACCGAAGTATACCCATGTCGCAATTACGATACGCTTGATGACTTTTTTAATTTTATATATGATTGTTTTTGCATTTGCTCTGCAGTTTTTTTCCGAGTAGAGTTTGGGTTTTTACTTGTTTGGAAGAATGCTGGTGTGGTGGGAATGAAAGCATATGTAGGTAGTTTGGGATATCGCCTTTGCATACTATAAACATAAAACATAAGAGAGTTGTCCTCAAACCCTAATCACATGGGCTGCTAGGCCACTTACGGATAGCTGATAAATCGAAGAAAGTTGATGACACCTTAAATTCCAATTAACACCATTGTTCTACGTACCAGCAATGACAGCGCGTGCTTTAACGATCATATGGCTTCAAGAACTAGTAGTTGTGAGGGAATATTGTAACTGGCTTGCTTGAATCACGGACTAAAGAATGATGCGTACAAAGCTGATGTCTGAAGAATCTGCATGGTACAGTAACGCTGGAAAAAATCATCTAGACCTAGGACTAGTCAGGATCAGAAATCAATCATTGCCGATTTGAGTTTTGAGCATCTTCTGTATCTTGCAAGTCAAATAGCAAGCTTCATGCAACGCCACGACCTTTCTTAGGTTCAAGGGCGGTTGCTAGGTTTTCGTCGGACAAACCGACACATATATCTAGTCGGGGGCCTTTGAGCTTGAATACAGGAATAGCTGGTTCGATTTCGTGGGAGGAATGTAGAGATGGAAATATAGGCTGTCAGTAGTCGTGTTTCCTGATGAGATTTGATGTGACTGGTTTCGTTTTCGTGGGATCGTTAGATTCAATTTTCTTAGGCAAAGGGTAATGCACCTAGAGAAAAACTATAAAGATGTTTGAAGTCAATATAAACGTATTGTGGACTCTATGAGTATGATGAGTACGACATGGAATGAAGACAAGGAAAGCTCCAGGCTTTTGTACTCTAGTTGTTTCTTACATATGTATTCCGTTTCCGTTTTATAAATACACATTATCTCGGCATTTTTGGAAAAAAAAAAAAAAAAAAAAAGGGGGTTTAGACTGACCTAAATGTTGTGTTTGAAGACGCGTTTCAAATGTTCAAAAGTTTGCTAAATATGATCAATTGCAACAAGGAGCAAAGATATCCTGTTCAAACGCTTCGAGACGAATGACACAACGAAATACGGCTCTTTTTGACACGTCAAATCCATACGCCCCATTAAATTTCCAAAAGGAAAACAGAAAAAGCAAGAGGTGCAGACGAACAAATCAGTGGTGCTTTCCAAAGCTATAAAGAAGCTGGGTGGAAGAAAATACGCGGATGCCCAGGACCAAAAGGAAAGACAGAGAAAGAAAAGCTATTGCCAGCAAATGCTCAAGAATCCATCTCTAGTGACACCACCAACGCCCTCCAAGTCAAACTCTTCTATCATGGCCCTGAGTTCGTCCTCTTCTAGTCCGGTCTCGCCCAATTCCCTGGCCACGCGCCGGAGGTCTTCCAGGTCAATATAACCCTTGCCTCCTTCATCAAACAGCTCGAAAGCACGCAAGATTTCTTCTCGCGGATCCCGTTCAAGGATTTTGTGTGCGGTCACGGTCTGGAAAGCGGAGAGTGGCATTAATAGCGAAGACGGATGCGGCGGAGGGTTGATTTTGTTTTGAGACGATGATTGTGGCTGTTGACCGCCCTGGCCCGGTCCTTGTCCCTGCTGTTGCTGTTGTTGAACTTGGGGTCGCGGAACGCCGTAGGTTGTGAGGAGGCTGATGAGTTCTTGTTTCGGTAGAGTGAATCCGAGAGCGCGTAAGGCGACACGGAGTTCATGGTAGTCTAGATGACGGTCTCGATCGAGGTCGAATAGCGTAAACTGGGTAGGTAATTGATCAGCATGAAGAAAGAAAGACAAGGGGGGGAAAGTCTCCAAGAGCGCTCTCTACTCACAGCCTCATTGATCTCCTCTCGTTGCTCTTCTGTTAACCGACCCAGCGGGTTCGCTGCTCCAGAATCCTGCCCCATCGGGCCCCCAGCATGACTTTGCGTATGCGCTGGAGGTACTGGCGGATGTTGTTGTTGTGGTTGTTGCTGTTGCTGCTGCTGTTGCGCAAAGTCTGCGTTTACACCGCCAAGTCCCCGGTTTCGCGAAAAGGCTGACGCACTAAAAGGCACGGGGTTCGACCGATCCGGCAGCTTTGATCCTGCTCCGGCATATGCAGATCGAGATCCAAAGGGCGGATGGGACGAGGAAGCCATATATTATATCCTGGAGCCCTTCCGGGCGTGGCGGGTTGGGGATTTGTTTTGTTGTTTTCAAGTCACGATCGGCGACGACGAAGAGCTCAACTCAGGCGAAGCAGAGAGTACGTTTCCTCCCTAAAGATTGAATGTGCAAGAAGAAACTAGGCGGCGCGTGAATCAAAGCTGGGGAGAATTGGCTGTTCAAAGACGTGGCGTTAGGCGGGGCGATGCAAGGTCTAGTTCCGTCTTGATCGTCTTTGTACATGGCGGAAAAGCAGGCGCAGGCCGAACACGCGGGAGCGACGCGCCGATGGTGGCTTACCGTTTTGGGCAGCGCACGTGCAAATGATACTGATGTTGCTGAGGGAAAGTAGTATATAGTATTTAAACCAAAGCAATTTTGATAAATTCGGTCTATTTATTTTCAGTATATTATTTCCCCAAGTCTTTTCACCCAAAGCAGGTAGGGTTAGGGTTAGTCACCAGCTGCATAGATTGATATAGATCATCGATCCATTTATCTCTGCATTGCATATATACCTTATATATCGGTGATACTGCAAAACCTCTCTTCAAGCAACTGATAAAAGGGCCCTTGAATTGCATGTGTTTATAGGGAGGAGTTACTCATAAGAAGGTGCAAGCAAATTATACAAAGTTGTACAGAAAACTTATGTCAATTTATATAGAAATAATATTATAGGCCTTTTTCCTTTTCTTATGTCCTCGTTTTGAGATATCAATTGATGGTGGTGCGACGGACTGCTCAAATATACATGTATACATACACATATCATTCGATATATATTTAACGTACACGATAACTAAAATTTACTGTATTTTCAACCTATCACATAACACCATAGGAGTATATATTAATAGACTACAAAATAACTTAGCTAGTCTACCAGACACCCTTGAGTAGCTTTCGTACTCTAGTCCTCCGTAAATTTGTATGGCCTTATGCTCAGCTTGATACCCAACCTCAATCGCTAGCTTGGCGGTGTCGGCAGCATGCCAGCAAATTCATCAGCCCCCTCCATAGGACTAAGCCAGTTTACTCGCCCACTGATGTAAATCTCCAGATCTGGCTTGTGTTCGTTGAGAACCCCAAGGTCATCAAAAATACCTGCCCGGAGAATTGTTATGTTGGTAGCCGGTGCTCCATCAGAGTCTACTCTCATACCGTAGAGCGGCGTGCCTAGTAACCAATGATTTCATTAGCTGAAAAATATCCGGTCGTAACAGTAAATACATGTAGAATTACGCACCACAGTCTGGACAGAAGTAATTATTTATAAGATTGCCACTATCGGCCGTCTTTGTCACTGCCTTTGGGCTTCCGGTGGTTTTCAGATCAGTATTTTGGACAACAAAACTGTACGTAAAAAGGCCCCCTGTCAGTTTGCGACAGTCAGAACAGTGGCATAGTGCCTGTTGAGTAGAGTTAGCCCAACAGATAATCAATGGTGGGGAAATATGATCCTCACAGCTTTGATGGGTTGGCCAGTGTATTCGACGCGAATATTTCCACAAAAACAACCGCCAACAGCCATTTTTAAGACATTCCTGGGATTAATAATTCTCAGGACGGTGTTGTGCAACAAGTTGTTTTGAAGACTCGAGAGAGCAAGGCCCAACAATCCTTGTTGGCCATACCCCAACAACCGGTCTAACGCTAATCACACTAGTGGTCAAGACACGCTTTCGACCACGCACTTTGGAGTTTCCTCGACCGGAATACTGCATTTTCTATACAAGACCGGCAAATGACTTCATTAGGTATATTGAGACTACCGAATGAACTACTGCTAGCCATCTTTGAACTCGGAAGCCTACCCAGCCGTGATAATGATAATGATAATGATAATGACTATGAATGCCGTGACGTAATTCCCAGCCTGCGGCTGACATGTCGGCTCTTTAACGAATTGAGTTCACCCTTGCTCATCAGGGAGTTTGAACTGGATATAAGTCGACTAGAGACGGTATCCCGCTTGCAGAGCATCGCCGCTCTCCCGAACATTGCCAAAGGGGTGAGAGAATTGTATATTCGGCTTCATTTCTATCATCACTGAGTGGCAGAGACTTATGAGAATTTTGTTCAATCAGTCAAGGGAGAATGGTCGCATTTCGGTCCTAATTTCGAGTCATATTGTCATTCTTATTATAGTTGGGACCCGCTTGTTGGATTGTTTTTCAGTAAACTGGTAAGAGCTGAGTTGGGTTATGATGACGAAACCGAGGGCGGTGATAGCAGCCAACCTGAACAAGAGAGGCGCCCGCAAAATAACGAAGTCATATATTCCCAAGAAGGTACTCCTATGCTGGGACCCAGACGTGCTATGGCTCTCCCGATGGGGAGTTTTGTCTAAAGCGTACGATGCATATAAATGCAAATTTCAGGCACAAGACCGCCTATCATACGGAGACTTTACTCTGACCATTTCCCAGTCCCTTTCCAAGTTTGTGAATCTCACCTCTATCACTATCTACGACCGTTAACTGGACACTGATCAGGGCCCCGGTGTTGGGACTTGAGTGGGCTCGGAAGATGATGCTGCCCAAGAAGAGGCTCTTGTTCGCGTATTATCTCTACCCATGGTGTGGCCAGAGGCCCGGTGGATTGAACCAATCCAAGAAATACAGAAAGCAGTGCCTGTGGAGCTGCTCATTGATATCCTAGTCGCTATTGGCAAGGCTAAACCTATCTCTGTCGGCTATCTTAGCATTGAAGTGACTGCGGAACCCGACTATACCCGGCTAACAACTGACCTAGACAGCCTTGCCTTATTATCCGCTGCTGTTGAGTCACTTTCACTTCCTTCCCCATGTTCAGCCCGTGCCGTACGAATGGCTCACCAGGGGGTTACGTGGAGACCATGCAGCTAGTTCCAGAAAGAATCACAAGCGCAGAGATTCAAGCCCTTAATCGATACATTGACACTTTGCTAGATGTCAAAGGAATAAGCCATGTAATGGTTGATTTAAAAGAGTTTTGGCGTAGTGCACTCAATTTTAGATCCATTGATGTGCCAGCTTCCCTTGGGGAAACTGTCTTCTCAGACCGAACTCGGGACTCGTATCAATCGTTCTGAAGAAAATGTTGGTTATTCCCGAGGATATTGAGAGAATTGCTGCGGCACTGTGCGAAGATACAAAATTATTTCTCCTTGGATTGAGTCTTTTGGGTGGCACCTGGAAAAACATGTTCGAGGCACTCCGGAAAATACCTCGAAAGCCAAGAATTTACATTGGTTATCCACGCGGTGGTAGGGTGGATGAACTAGAAGACGAGAGATACGGCCTGATACTTGGCGGAGACCCTGATGAATCGCTGTTGGCAAAGTTCATACGCGGGATGATCGACACCAATCCTCTCGAGTGAACGAAGTTGCAAGTCGTCGGTGGAAGTGCCGTCTCCTTCTCCCCGTATAAGCTACTAGGGTCATGGCCGAAGCGCGGTCCGGCAAGATGGTATGTAGGTAGGATATTGCCTTAATAGAATCGCCGACAATATTGCTGGACCAGGCACTCCAAGGAAGATGTGAGACGCATTTAAGATTGATGTTATTTATGTATGTACGTAGTATAACTATATACAGCGACACACCAGGGAAATTTAGGTTGGCCAATCGGCACCACTCCCGTGAATAGTGCATCCCCACCAGGCTCCGACGAGACGCGTCGCTCTAAACAAGATCTCGTTTCCCGTCTCCCCTCGCGTCCGTCTCCAAAACACCGACTTCCATCATGGTGTCGTGCCCCATCTGCGCCAAAAGCGTCAGGGAACTCAACATCAACGCCCACATTGATTCTGACTGTCAGAAATTCATCGACGAGCCCGGGTCGAGCCAGAGCGAATCCGCGTCCTCGCAGAAGAAAGCCCCAGTTGCCAGTTTCTTCCAGCCATCCTCTGCGCGGAAAGCCAACACAGCCCAGTCGCCAACCCCCTTGACCCCGTTATCTCAAAAAAGTGGCGTCAAAGGAACATTGTCGACGCCACTGCAAGAAGACCAGAAAAGGAAGCGCTCAGAACCGTTGTTAATCGAGGCTGAGAACGATCCCCTACCGAAGCGACCCAAGGCAAATGCTATCCAAAAAGTGGCCCCCTTGGCCGAGCGGATGCGGCCAAAGAATTTGGATGAAGTCTGTGGGCAAGATCTAGTTGGCCCGAATGGCGTTCTGCGGTCGTTGATCGAGCAAGACCGAGTACCTAGTATGATTCTGTGGGGTGGTGCAGGCACTGGAAAGACGACAATTGCCAGATTGATTGCTGCTATGGTGGGTAGCCGCTTTGTGGAAATCAATAGCACCACTAGTGGCGTTGCCGATTGCAAGAAAATTTTTGCGGAAGCGCGAAGTGAACTCAACCTGACAGGGCGAAAAACTATACTCTTCTGTGACGAGATCCATCGGTTTTCCAAGTCCCAACAAGATGTGCTTCTTGGGCCCGTTGAGAGTGGCATCGTGACCCTGATTGCCGCCACGACAGAAAATCCTAGTTTCAAAGTTCAGAATGCTCTTTTGTCGAGATGCCGAACGTTCACGCTCGACAAACTTACCGACGATGATATCGCCTCTATTCTGAAACGCGCTCTGGTGATCGATGGCCCCAGCTATTCCCCATCCGAGCTCGTTGATGACGAATTGATTGGGTATCTGGCCACATTTTCGGACGGCGACGCAAGAACGGCTCTCAATCTGCTGGAGTTGGCGATGGGCTTGTCCACTCGAGCGGGCATGACAAAAGACGTATTGAAAAAGTCTCTAACAAAGACATTGGTTTATGACAGGGCTGGTGATCAGCATTACGACACCATTTCTGCCTTTCACAAGTCAATCCGTGGCAGTGACCCGGACGCGGCCTTGTACTATCTCGGACGAATGATTCAGTCCGGAGAGGACCCATTGTATATTGCACGCCGCCTCATTGTCGTCGCATCGGAGGATATTGGTCTGGCTGATAACAGCATGTTGACACTCGCGATCTCCACTCACAGTGCTGTTGAGAAGGTCGGCCTACCTGAAGCACGAATCAACCTGGCACATGCCACCGTTGCGATGTCACTGTCACCAAAGAGTACACGATCATACCGGGGTCTCAACAATGCGTATGCAGCTTTGGCAGAGCCGGGAATCGCAAGCCTGCCAATTCCACTCCATCTGCGCAATGCCCCCACAAGGCTGATGAAAGAGCTTGGCTACGGTCGAGAGTACAAATACAACCCCAGCTATAAAGATGGTAAAGTTGCGCAAGACTACCTGCCCGAGAAGATACAGGGCCAGAAATTTCTCGAGGACCGCGACTTGGGTGATTTGGAAGACCCCGACTTGTTCTCGTAAGCGCCGATTAGAGCGGCTCATTGTTTGTCTTGATTGCAATGTCCAAAATATGGACAACACAATCGGCTCCGACTGAGGGTGTTTTGGCCCGCAACGAGCCGCACTGTCTAATATGGTTAGCCCAATCACTACGGCGGCCCGGCACGAGAGAGGGGCGCTCTAGCCCGATTTGGGTCCGGCAGTGTATAGGAGAAATGTACCAGTACGTGTACGTTTAGCACTGATGAGTACAGCCTGCCAGCAAGACCATAAATAGGCCGGCGCTACTGCTCTTCGCTGAAGGCTTCCTTCTTTTCCTTGCCCAGCGCGGGGGGCCCCGGTCTTGTTGCATCTGGTCAAGTCAGCCAAGTGTCACTAGGCTCGATTACCTGGGTGTGTGTGCACAGCACTTTCCCGTGCCTTTTTTTTTTTTTTTAACCCAGAGCCTAAGACGCCTTGTTCTATTGATTTTGAGCTATTCATTGGCCAATCCTTGATCACGGTGTTTCAAGTCGAGGCCGACCTATGTGAACCCTGGAGGGCCAACAACACTCTACCAGAGGCCGTGGTCGTCGAACCAGCCGTGGTGAGTAGTCACCCTTCCAAGAAAATTGGAAGACCAGAATGTCAGTTGTGTTTGTATGTTTATCTTTGAATAACATCAAGTACCAGGATCCATTCAACGCCCATTGATTATGGCAAACGGACCGCAAACCGGCATGCAGGTGATGCAATACACATTTATCCCTGAAGATCCCAGCAGCACAATTCTGAATACCACTAAGCGACGCGACCCGGAGCTAGTGGAATCTATTCGGGCGACAGTAGCCGCCGGAGGCGCCTGTATATTCTGCAAGTTGAGACACAAAAGATGCTGCCCAACCAGGCCGTGTAAGGAGTGTTTGAAAAACCATCTTCCTTGCTTGAGAGATACTTCTTTATGCCTCGCAGAACCAAAAAGGAACGATGCCCAGTTTCAGCTACATGATGAGATATTTCGACAGGCTCGAGAAGCCCTGAAAATTTTCCGCAATGGATGTGAGCATCTCCTGGACCCAAACGAAACCGTTTCTGTGGATTGGAAGTCGTCTGGTGGGATAAATTCAAACACATGGTCTGGAGGATTGGATAAGCTCCTCACAGATAGAATCGATGACAGCGTCAAGAACTCATTGGTCGGCATGGCTCTCCATGGCATCTCGATTCCCCAACTTGAACAGACAGGGCATATGAAACCCCTCTATGATGACCCTCTCTACAAAGATGCTTATGTGATGTTCAAGCTATTCGCCGCAATTGAATCAATTTCACAAGCTAAACTCGATATTCAATATATGCATATGTTGACCTCACGATTTGTCATATTCCTTATATTGACTGTTTACGCAATGAAAATAAGCGAGGCATCGATGTCATTTGTTTCTCGTCTCTACGGCGCCATTCAAGACAACCGACTCGATGAACGCCAGGTGCAGTGGGCAGTGGAAATTTACAGTCAACTTATCAAGCGACTTGCGTCTTTTCGGGAACCGGACTCTTTCTCATCAGATCTCTTTTGTGGAATACAACCGCGATTAATCGGGATACAAGCCAGTGTTGACAAAATTCTTTCGACTTTACCCCAAGATCAAGGCATTGTCTTTCCTACTATATCTGAGTTACAAATTGTCGGCCGGATTGGATCAAAACCGACTTGGGCCCCTTTGATTGATTCAATGTCAGTGGCCGACCTACTTCGCCGAAGTTATTACTTGACTCCAAATATGGACTCGGGAGACACCTATCCACACCCGCACATAGGCGGGGGCACAATAAATCCCCGGATGCTGGAACTTCGTCCTGCATCTGGAGTCTCGCCTACTCCCGTGAGCGCAATAAATGCCGACTACATCTTCAGCGCCCCCGTTTTTTCCGAGGAGACCGATGCCACGTCCGTGGACTGGCACGACACAGTGTTTTCTCATTTGGAGTACAATGCTAGCAGCACTAGCAGCACTAGCAGCACTATTTGTGATATGGGTCAAGATCTTATACAGACAGGAAGCCATTTTTCATAGCGAAACTGCGTGTGTATGAGGATAAATAGGCGGTGGTGGATATACACGGAGTTTGAGCGTGGCTTGGGTTTCATGGATTAGTTAATTTCGGGTTGGGAAGACTTTGTTAAAGACTTCTAGATATAATTATGATTTATGAAGGAATGACATCGCGGATACCAGATGCTATTATTAATTCCAGTATAATGGCGTGAGTAGAAAATTTAGGTTTGTTTGCGTTGCCGTGGAACACTAACTACCACGTCGAGCACGCAACCAGCGCTACGACAACAGCGATCTCGGCGGGGAACTGACTCGATAAGCAGGCAACTACCAGAGTCTAAACACTCTTCCTCTCTTCCCCTCTTCCCCTCCACACTCCTCCCACTTCTTTTGGCTTTCATGCCTCTTCTACTGCGGCAGCATCTACCAGCCGTTCATATCTTGGCTTCACAGCTTTCCGGAGCTCTCTCTTCTCCGCTCCGACGAGCCTCCCCCCGCATTCTACGCGACTCTGTCCGAGCCATGTCGGCGACTGCAGCTCGTGAAGACCCATTTAAGCCTGCTGCGAGAGTCGCAGGGCAGCGTCAAGATGTCTGGTGTGTCTCGCCTTGTTCACTTTTGTGCTCGCCAAGGCCAGCGCTGAACTGAGCTTGTTACTTGTCAGGTCTATCGTTAACGAGGCCGCCGCCGCGTCTCCGGTGCAGCCAATTGTGAATATGGGACAGGGGTTTTTGTAAGACTCAGTTCTCTGTCAACACCCATCCCGAAAAATGCGCATAAGTGGGCTAATCGCCTGCGTGGCTTGATAGTGGCTATAACCCTCCCAAGTTCGCGCTGGATGCGGCCAAAGAGGCCCTCGACAAAGTCGATTGCAATCAGTACTCCCCAACCAAGGTACCATTACTATGATCACATGCGCATGTGCAACTGATGGGCTAATTGTTACTTCCAGGGCCGGCCGCGATTGAAGAAAGCCCTTGCGAACGCTTATTCCAAATCCTTGGGTCGCGAACTCGACCCAGAGACCGAGGTCTCCATCACGACTGGTGCAAATGAAGGTCTGTTGGTTTATTGTGTACCGCGTGAAGGATTGGGGAGTTTAGCATTGCTAATTGGCGATTGGCAGGCATGCTGAGCGCGTTTATGGCTTTTATTGAACCAGGCGATGAGGTCATTATCTTCGAACCCTTTTTCGACCAGTCAGTTCTACGACGTGCTCTCGAATATAACGCCAAAACTAATGAATACATCATCGCAGATACATCAGCAACATCGAGATGCCAGGAGGCACAATCCGCTACGTTCCTCTTCACCCACCGAAAGACGGTGCCACTCGGACTTCCTCGGCCGCTGAATGGAAGGTAGACTTTGACCAATTGGAACAGACAATTAACCCCAAAACAAAGATGATTGTGTGTTGATCACCCGTGGCCTATCTGGAAAATTGCATACTGACTGGGCTCTTCAGGTTCTCAACACGCCGTAAGCAACATACTTGTTTGTACAAGCATAGCTCAGAAGCAGATCTAACCGCTTACCAGACATAACCCCGTCGGCAAAGTCTTCTCGCGTGAGGAGCTCCAACGAATTGGCGCGCTCGCTACCAAACACAACTTGATCATCTTGTCGGACGAGGTCTACGACCGGCTGTTCTACGTGCCATTCACGAGCATCGCCACACTATCCCCAGAGCTGTACGAACGCACGCTCACTGTGGGATCTGCCGGTAAAGCGTTTTATGCGACGGGCTGGCGAGTTGGATATCTCATCGGCCCACCACACCTGGTAAAATATGTGGCCGCAGCGCATACTCGCATCTGCTACAGCAGCGTGTCTCCCTTGCAAGAGGCCTCTGCCGTTGCGTTTGAAAAGGCCGATGGCGAGGGATTCTGGGATCAGTCCCGGAACGAAATGAGAGCCAAGGTTGATCTCTTTTGCAAGGTTTTTGACGAGCTGAACATTCCCGTCAGTAACCTCTTTCAAGACACTTAGCAAAAAGGTACCATTGCTAATAAATGAGCAGTACTCCGACCCCGAAGGCGGCTACTTTGTCCTAGCCAACATGGCCTCTGTCAAACTCCCCGAAGACTACCCTTTCCCCCCTCACGTCGCCAACCGACCGCGCGATTTCAAACTGGCCTGGTTCCTTATCAAGGAAGTCGGCGTGGCCGCTATCCCTCCAACCGAGTTTTACACCGACGCGAATGCGCATATTGCCGAGGATTACCTGCGGTTCGCTGTGTGCAAGAATGATGATGTGCTCGAAACGGCCAAGGAACGGTTGAGGGGGTTGAAGAAGTATATTACGCAGTGATTGATATATCAATATGTCTTGAAAGAAAAATGAACATGTAGACAGAAGATTCATACAAAGTAGGGAAATGTTTAGAAAGGAGGTATTATAGACAAGTGAAATCATTGCGAATATTGACATATTATTATTGCTGTTAACAACTCAATGTACAAATATGTACCTCGCAGTCCATATTGGAGAATCAAAACATATACATCATAGCCCGAAAGTAATTGGTGGATGTAACTATTCCAATTAAAAGAAGCAAACAAAATTTACATATACCATCAAGTCATAAAGTAAAATCAAGCACCAGTCTCAGTCTCCACGCTTGGTTCCCGGCCAGTCAAATCACCCATACCAAACTTCCTCTTCACCTTCCTCAGCGCAAAAGTAGCCTCATCTTTAGCAAAGGAGGCATTGCGGGCGGGTTTCCACTGCATTAAGCCACGTTGTTTGCGATGTTCGCTACGCTTGTTGGCCCTATTTCCGCTTTTGGACGATTGGCCGCCACTGGAGCTCGTCGTGAAGCTCGTTCTGTTGGTTTTGGTGCCATCCTCGTCGTCGGAACTGTCATCGTGGCTGTCTTCAGGATCGTCGTAGTTGTTGTTGTTGTCATCGTTCTCAGCTACCTGGTTACTTCCATCAATAATTTTATTGGTCGTTTGTTGTTCCTCGACGAAACTGCTTGGGTCTTCGCCGAATGTGCCGCTCCAGTCGACGCCATCTTTTGAGAGCCATCGTTTGCGTTCTGCTGGACTGGCCTCCCGGATCACGTCTCGACCCTGCACCAACGACTTCTCGTGCATTTCGCGGACGGATTCTGGGATCTCAACTGAGACAGATCCAGATCGCACACCTTCAGCCTGACAAGCCTCCCAGGTCTCAAATGTCTCGCGGCTGTCGTTGTCCGTAACAAAATGTTCATGAGACTCGTCCATTCCGGGTGAGAACCTTCCGGTGAACTGAACGCGTCCGATCTCAGTCAGATCATCCAGTGCATCCAGACCCAGCGTCTGGGCGTTTTCCTCTGTGACGTAGTTCTGGATCAGTCGGTCGCCGCGCTTCGTTGCCCAGATTGGAATATCGACCGGTGTCTCTTCGTTATCGACGAGATGTTGAAGCCAGAGCATTGCATAACCGGCAGTGCTGCGTTTTCCGGGGACTCGAATCTCAAAGACAACCGGAGAGCGATAGCGATATTTGACAGGTAGCCGAGGCCTCCTGGACTCCTCGGACAAATCGAAATATTGGCTGTCGCCGTCCTGCTTGCATAGTGTCTTTGAAATCTTGCCTGTGCTGCCACCGGTACGAAGCCAGAGCTTGGCTGTCTGCGAGAAGCCTTTCAACGTGACACGAGCAGAAAGAAATTCGAAAGTGCCCACGTCCCATCCGAGCATGTTAGGAGGGAGCTTGGTTTCTACACTTCGGAACAACAAGGAAACACGAATACGTCCAAATCCAATGCCTCCATCGAGAGGATACCATCGGGTTACCTGGGAGCTGGTCTTCATCAAATCGGAAAGCTTCAAAGACACAACACCTAAGATAGGATCATGTTCGCGGTGTCTCTGGTCACGCACAGTGACCGTAACGATGGTAGAGCGCCAGTCTCGGACAAATCTCTCCGTGCCTGCATTGAAAATCGGTCTGCTGCTCACAGCTTTGGCCCGAGTCCGATAAGCCTGTGGCAAATTAGTCAATTGATTATTACAGAAAAACAGCAAGACTTACCAATTGATCATTGAGGAGAATGGTGCAGTAGCTGGTGGGAAGTTCCTTGCCTTGCTCTTCAGTATTCTCTCCGTACGACTTGGCCGGTTCAAATTCTTTGCCCTTGCGACTGCCTTGGGTGCCTTTGATATTTTCTAGCTGCAGACTGACTATCTGGTGGATCACGATGCTACAGATACCGCTCGGCCAGAGCGGATCTGGCGGAGTATGGGTGACGGCATCTTCTTCGTCGTTGTTAATGACACCTTTCTCATCTTGTAGCATTGGATTGTTGCGTAGATTCTCGGGAAGATCTTGGTTTTTTCCATCTGTTCGAAGCTCGGGTCTCAACCGTGGCTTGCCAAAGTATCCGACTTCCCAGCGTAGCTCTCCAGGCATACTACTACCGTCGTCCATCCCTTCGAGTTTGGACGCGTGCTGATACATTTTGCCCGGGTGGCGAATCATTTCTTGGATAGAGAGTTCTACCTTGCCCACGATGTCATCAGCAGAGTTGCGATCCGAGTCCCATAATTCGACACTAAGCTGTTCGTCGGCTTTGATCAGCTCTGGCGTGACCAGCAATGCGGTTGTCTCTTCCCATATAGGATTCAAGTCATCAGTAATGACACGAGTGCAGTACATGGGCTTGCCGTATTTTGAGAACGAGAGGTTGATATAAGGATCGCTACCTCCACCATCGCTTCCTCTGCGGTCCTGCTTGCTGAGACCGACGGCACGATGAATACGGATCCAGAACACCCCGAGTGCCAATGTATCTTTTTGGATGTCGTCACCCTTGAGCATCATGCTCAAATCTAGCGACATTGACTTGGGAGCCACGTAGAGACTAGCAGCTGCTCCGATAGCGTAGTTGACAAAGTTTGAAATCAGCGGCAGGTTCAATATGTTGACACCCCTCTTGACAAGCGGTATGCAGCCAGCACGCACGTGAGGGAGACCCATCAAAGTGAATGTTACTGATTTGGCAAATGGAGGCTCTGGTGTCATCTGGAAGCGAAGCCGGACTGTCCCAATCAACTCAATCAGCTCGGTGAAGATGGGAAAAGGGACCCCAAAAAGGCCTTTCATCCCTAGATAGAATACCAGCTGCATGTGCATATTGCGGGCCTTTTCAGAGGTGCTCTCTCCTGTTGGCATCGCATGGTAAGCAAAAGAGACCTCGAGGTTATAGTAATCCCCGCCCTCCTCATCAGCAGCAGCTTCTTGAGGGTCTTTATTCTTCTTGTCTTCTTTCCGGATGTTTTCCTTCATGTCCTGGACATGACTGTCTGGAAGAGACCGGATGCTAAGAATTCTAATTGGGTTGTTGCCCTGGTCAATTTCAGAAACGCGAACGTTCTCAATGACGCTCGGTACAGAAGCTTGCATGATATCCTCAATTGTGTCAGCAACACTGGAGAACATTTCAGGGTTCAATAAACTCCAAGTAACACCCAAAAGGGCATTCATCCATTCTACGGACTCCGGAAGGAGATTAGCAGTTGCCTAGTAGGAGAATAATCAGCAAACCAATTGCATGTTCGTTTGGGAAAGGACCCGATAGCATACTGTTTCACCTCGAACGCTTTCACTCTGCCATTCATATTCGCGGCCACTTCGGATAACTTCTTTCATCCACAGGTAGACGCCCGAGGCAAGACAAAAGGACAGGGGAATAAGACCCCAAAGAGAGCCTCCAAAGGCCCGTCCCAGGACAATGACAGCAAAGGCTATTCCAGCTGCAAGGCCATTTGCCCGCTTTTCCAAGTTCTCAAACATGGGCTGATAGCTAACTGACGGGGTTGGGTGGAAAAGGATGTTTGTTCTCTCTCCATGAATAGGCACATCAGAGGTAGTTCCTTGTGCAATGGGGTCTGGGGGAGCCGTGATGTCCTGGTTGTTTTTGTACTCTTCAATGTCCTGCGATGCGTCTGTCTTGACGGGCTGGGGCAGATGTTATTAGATGCGTTGTCAAAACTACACGTCCACCGTACTTACCGTCGGCTTGTCGAGGTTTGCGTTTGGAACGGTAAGCTGTGGCAGGAGTATGAGCTTCATGTGTTTTCCTTTCTTTTAGCGGGGTAAGAAGGCCTTACTGTTGGGTTTTCGATGTCGTCCATGTATTGCTTGCCAACATCCTCAATGCTGACCTCTCGTCCTGTCACCGGGTCTGTGACCTGACGAGTCTTCTTGTTGGACAGCTCGGCCACTTCATGGTCGACAGCCTGGCTAGACTTTTGGGCATTCTGCTGCCTGCGCTTGATTTCTTCGTCAATCTGCTGGTCGCGGTCTTTTTTGTCCTTGTCAAGATTCTCCACGAATTTCTGAATGTTAGGAATTGGATTGGTGGCGCTCCAATGGCTGCCCGGTCCAGCTTGAGGAGCCATTGTCGACAAGGAGAAATCAACGCTGGTAGACCGTAGCTCCCTCTGGATAGGTCATGGAAGAAGAATGGCACAGGAAAGCGCTGTTCTTAAAGAAACGGCAGTCACGGGCTCAAGCCCTGATATCATCGAGCGACAGCTACGTCATCGGCCAAGCACCCGACCCACCAGCACGACGATGTGGTCGCAGAATCGCAGCTGGCCATTGGTGTTCATTTTCTTTTTCGTTTTCTTTTTCTCTGGGTCTGGTCTCGACCGGTTCCTGCGCTGTTTGGTCGCCCATTATTTGATCCTGGAGAAGCTCGTTTAGCGTCATCGCGCGGGCGATCACCCAGATAACCCGCCTTGTTGCGTCCAAAGGCAACTTGGCGTGTGGTAAATCCTGTTGGTTTTACTCCTGTTATGTACTTACGTTTTATTGGAGTAGTTACCTTGAATGTAAGTGAGGAAGGAAGAATTAAATACTATATTCTAGCACGAGACGCCGAGATCCATGTCTCTGTATAGATCTTAGCGTTGTACATGTATAGACCAGCCACCCAACTGGACGATTTGTAATACACCCCACCCTATGTTTCAGATGCTACTAGCTACTCTCAATATCAGATGTATTTTCACTACTAACGATAGCCATACTAGCCGTGCTATACACCCAAAAAGCGTGTAGCACAAGACATATAGATTGCGCCGCTGTGATTGGCCAGCCCGCGACGGAGCCGACTCTACGTCAGTCCACATCGCCAGCGAACAAACGAGGACAACGACAACACAACAATACTCGGCCTTGCGGTGCCCCATCTCGCACTCTTCTTTTCTTGGGCTCGTTTATATACTTCGCCAAATGTCTTCACCCGAGGAATCTCCCGCGCAGCGAGCAGCGCGCCAGCGGCGTGAACGTCGCGAAGCAAAGATCAAGGCCGGTGGAAGCGCTCGACTCGACAAGATCACCAGCCTCAGCGGACGGACGCCAGCAAGCGGTATGTGCTGCTGCATTGTTTTTATTTTGTTTATGTGGCTCCATTTGTGGATAGGGTGCTAACTGGATAATCATCGACAGCTCACGGCGATACTTCCCCTTCGCCAACACCACAGCCTCCATCCCGCACAGATTCACCAGCACTATCCCCCGAAACGTTTGCTCAACCCTCGCCACCTGTGGATGGTCCGCCTGGGGATGATATGCGTGCCCAGCAGGAGTATCTAAGAGCCTTACTACGATCGAATCCGTCGGAGCAACAAAACCAGCAACAGATCGACGAGGACCCTATGTTAAAGCTGCTGAGTTCCCTGATGGGCGGCATGCCCGGTGCAGAAAACACGGCTCCTGGTTCTGACTTCACACCTCCGCCTCCAGGAAATAATCTCAAGCCAGATGATTTGGCCGGCGCTCTTGGCATTCCACCGTTTCTACTCAAGTTTCTACTGGGGGGCGGCTCTACACCCGCGAGTCCGGCGCAGAAGAAACAAGAGCTTATATGGAAGCTACTTCATACTGTCTTTGCCCTACTTGTTGGCGTATATTTGGTTTTTCTGGTCGGATCATCGATCGCGACGTACGGAGACAACCCGCCGCCCCCTGCAGCAGCGCAGAATCCGTTTGTGGTGTTCATGACTGGGGAGCTGTTGTTGAATGGGATGGGGTTACTGTTGGGGACGTCTCAGCAGGGCACTTTTGCCTTGGGAAAGCAGCTTTTTTCCAGCCTAGTCCGGGACGGCAGTATCGCTATTTTTATCCTTGGCGTAGGATCGTGGTGGAATGGAGGATGGCAAGTTCTGGGAAGCTACTAATGGAGAGGGGGGGGGTTTTTTTTCCCGAGTTCAATTTCTAGGGGAGGGGAAAAGAGAAAGCAAAAAATAAATTCACCTTCTGTGATAAGTAGTATTATTACTTGCCAAGACCCAAGACTGCAATAACGTACCGTAACCACTGTCTAGATGTAACCCGTGCTTATGCGTATGATAAGCATGGCACGGTGATATCCATATCATTATCCACATACTGTAAGAGTGATCAGACCGAACCGCAGATACACAAAGCCTTTGTCAATCCGGCTAAGTCTTGATGCCGGGAAGGATATTGTTGACGTATCGAGTTAATAATAAAATGAGCATTACTGCACATAGGAGAAGCTTGCCATTGGCCATAACCCCCATAAACCCAGTCGCAAGCGGAACGATTCGGGGTAATTATTGGAGGGCATACATACTATTTGCACTTGTCCGTCCGGGTCCGGCACATCGTCTCATCCTCGGACCTGGGCTAACAGTCTACCAGCAAGACTAAAAAGTAACTAGCAGGTGTACTAATACTGTATTATTATTTCCTGCATTCTTATTAATTTTTAGCCTTAGGCCGGGCTAGGGGCATGCATAATATTACGCAATGTGCGTGGAGGTCTTATTATTACAGGGCGCTTGTTGGCTGACCGGTATTGACACTAATCACCAACTATTAATTGCTGGTATCGAGCCTCATGCAGGGTCGTTCCAGAAGGAGTCGTGTATTATTCGGCACAATAATGTCCAGTCATTCAGTCACCAACAGTCTGTCTGCATCAACAGATGAATATCATAGCAATGCTACGGCAATGACCGTCTTTTCCGGCGCAGCGGATTAGCCAGTGCCGAGCGATCGATATTCTCCCAAGCGCCTGCGTTCGTCTTCCCCACCTTTGCAAGTCTTGGCACTGGCCATACCGATACAGCTGCTTTACCCCGCCATTACGGGACAATGCTGACGTGCCCTTTATGCCCAACCGAAGTATTCCAGGGCAAGAAAACAGAGGATTGAATAAACCACACATGGCGTAATACACTATATAGGTACATGCATACATGCATACGTACACATACCTATGTTTATATCTATATTTATTTATGTTCTATCCTGTATCGGCCTGGACGTGGGCAGCAAAAATACAGGCCTGCATGGCCGCCATGACATCTACCCCGACGCGGTAATAATCATCGTAATAATCGTAATAACCGTCGTCAATACCACAAGAGCCCCGCAAAAACGAGCGCCTGACCAATCAGCGAGCTGGCTGCCGTGCCTCCGGAGCAACGGAAGCTGTCACGCTCGTCCCCCGCATGGCCGAAAAAAGCATTTTGCTTTCCCAGCTCAATCAATCATCCTGACTTGTTATTATTATTACTGCTGCGCCTGCAAGCAAAAGGGAGATCCCTGTTCGCAAAGCGCTCGCGATCAGATATAGCCGACGCCGTGCCCGCCCTCCTTCCCCGCCTGTCCAGGCACACACCCTTCCTCCTTCCCACCATTAGCTCTTTTTTTATGCTCCCTTCTTTCGTCTCGTCTTCCATCTGATCCCCCTTCTTTCACCTCCTCGCCCCATATCCTTCTCTGGCTGTGCCCTTTCCTGTCAAGCTTGCCGCCATCTGTCGCGATCGCGATCGAGATCGAGATCGCTTTGCATATCGCACGTGCCTCTAGTTGGCTCTAGTACTTAGTCCGCGGTGAGTGTGTTCCCAACAAGGAAATTGAGCTTCTTTTCTCGGTTTAATGAATGTATCTTGTCTCAATGGATAATTTGCTTATACTTTATTTTAGAGCTTATATATTTATATTTAAAGTTATATTCCCGCTCACCAGAGCTTGACCATCATGTCTGACGGCGATGTCAAACCCTCGGCCCCTGTGGTATGCCCTCTTGTCTCACAGCTAACTAGCATGCAGAGTCACTGATATATGCAAATCTCAGGTCGCCGAGGCTCATGAGGTGGACACTTTCCACGTGCCTGAAGCTTTCCACAAGAAGCACCCCACTCGTCCACACTTGATCAACTTTGACCATTACAAGCGACTCTACGATGAGTCGATCCGGGACCCCAACACCTTCTGGGCTCGCATGGCCCGCGAGTTGCTCTCCTTTGACCAGGACTTTCACACCACACATTCCGGATCCTTCACCAACGGTGACAATGCCTGGTTCCTGGGCGGAAAACTAAACGCCTCGTTCAACTGTGTCGATCGCCATGCGATCAAGAACCCCGACAAGGTTGCCATCATCTACGAGGCTGACGAGCCGAGTGAGGGCCGCAGCATCACGTACGGAGAGCTCCTCCGTGAGGTTTCCAAGGTTGCTTGGGTTCTCAAGTCGCAAGGCGTGCGCAAGGGCGACACTGTTGCCATTTACCTACCCATGATTCCCGAGGCTCTCATCGCCTTTTTGGCCTGCTCGCGCATCGGTGCCGTCCACTCGGTGGTTTTCGCCGGCTTCTCTTCCGACTCCCTGCGCGACCGTGTTCTCGATGCTGACTCCAAGTTTGTTATCACCAGTGACGAGGGTCGTCGCGGTGGAAAGATCATTGGCACAAAGAAGATCGTTGACGAGGCCCTGAAGCAATGCCCAGACGTCAAGAATGTCCTTGTCTTCAAGCGCACTGGCGCCGATGTCCCATGGACCAAGGGCCGCGACTTGTGGTGGCACGAGGAGGTTGAGAAGTACCCCAACTACCTGGCTCCCGAGCCCGTCGACTCGGAAGACCCCCTCTTCCTTCTCTACACATCTGGTTCGACTGGAAAGCCCAAGGGTGTTATGCACACGACCGCCGGTTATCTCTTGGGGGCTGCCGCGACTGGTAAATATGTCTTTGACATCCATGACGACGACCGATACTTTTGCGGTGGCGATGTTGGCTGGATTACCGGTCACACCTACGTCGTCTATGCGCCGTTACTCCTTGGTGTTGCTACCGTCGTGTTTGAGAGTACTCCAGCCTACCCCAACTTCTCTCGATACTGGGACGTCATTGAGAAGCACAAGGTCACTCAATTCTACGTGGCTCCTACCGCCCTGCGCCTGCTCAAACGCGCTGGCGACGAACACATTCATCACAAAATGGAGCACCTGCGTGTGCTCGGATCGGTGGGTGAGCCCATTGCGGCCGAGGTCTGGAAATGGTACTTTGAGAGCGTTGGAAAGGAAGAAGCTCACATTTGCGATGTGAGTCCCCACCATATAGCTATCTTGAGACACAAGTCGCTGACCTTCGATATAGACCTACTGGCAAACCGAGACTGGATCAAACATCATCACTCCTCTTGGTGGAATCACCCCCACCAAGCCTGGTAGTGCATCCCTTCCGTTCTTTGGTATTGAACCGGCTATCATTGACCCTGTCTCGGGCGATGAGATTAAGGGAAATGATGTCGAAGGTGTTCTTGCGATCAAGCAGCCCTGGCCCAGTATGGCTCGTACCGTGTGGGGAGCCCACAAGCGATATATGGACACCTACCTGAACGTGTACAAAGGATACTACGTAAGAGCTTTCTGATTCTTGGCTGATTTTCTGAGGCTAACACACAACTCCCATAGTTCACTGGTGACGGTGCCGGCCGTGACCATGACGGATACTACTGGATCCGTGGACGTGTTGACGACGTTGTCAACGTTTCTGGCCACCGTCTTTCCACTGCCGAGATTGAAGCTGCTCTGCTCGAGCACCGTAAGTCTATCATTTTGTATTTAAATCAGGCAAATTACTGATTTGGGTTATCTCTGCAGCCATGGTTGCCGAAGCCGCCGTCGTCGGTATCGCCGACGAGCTCACTGGCCAGGCTGTCAACGCCTTCGTCTCACTCAAGAGCGGCAACGAGTCGACCGACCAGGTCCGCAAAGACCTGATCATGCAGGTGCGAAAGTCCATCGGACCTTTCGCCGCCCCCAAGGCCGTCTTTGCCGTTGAAGATCTCCCCAAGACCCGCAGTGGAAAGATCATGCGCCGTATTCTGCGCAAGATTCTGAGTGGCGAGGAGGACAGTCTTGGTGACATTTCAACTGTACGTTGAGCCTATCTACTCTTTCAGTGCTCAAAGCTAACCATGCCTGTAGCTGTCGGACCCTAGCGTTGTGACTACGATTATCGATACCGTCAAGGCCTCGCGCAAGTAATTATTGTTATGTTTATTTATATTTTTGGCTCGGCTTGAAAGAGTGGTTTCAAATTTTGATCAAGGAACAAACCTGACTTTTTGTGTCTCTTGGATACTAAGCACACTTTGCAGGTGCGCTTATTGTTAACTTATATACATCACGCGGTTAGCACAAATAGCCGAAGTTTTGAGGGGAAATTGTCCTGTTTTGTGCTCAAATGATTGATGTCTTCTGTACGGATGAGTATACATTGCTATTATTTATGCTTGGATATGTAATGAATTTGATGTTCCTGTGGCCATAGTAGTGTTTACTCTTATGTTTGTGTACTGAAGAAGTGGCAAATGCAACTAAATCTAAATAGGCATAGCGTTTTTGTAAGCTACAGCGATCCTCCAGTTCTACAGTATCAGCTTTTGTACACTTCTTCCAAGTCAATTGACGTGCCAATAACCTAATTCCCTCTCATAACCATTGCAGTAACAAACACCTGCAACTAATTAATAAATCCTATTGAATGCTGTCAATTATGATGCCAATACCGACCACATGATTGGCCAGAGCCCCAACCCCCCTTCGCTGAGTCAGCGGGCATCACATGACCGTGTCGGCGCAAAGCGGTGCGCTGGCAGCCTGGCAGCCACACCGGGGCAGACTGGTCCCGGGCTCGGGCTGCCTGCGGAAACCAGCCTTCTTAAACAAGCACCTCTCTCGCTCCTGCCAGCTTCGCGTTCTCCCGCCCTCTCTTTGTCGCTGTCCCTCTCACCACCTCTCGCCTCCATTGCTGGCTTGAGTCGCATTTCTCAAGCTCAGGCGTCTCTCCAAGTTGATTATCGCTGTCGACTGGGGTAATTAATTATTTCTTAGTTTTCTTTTCCCCTGCCTAGACTCGGCGCGCTAAGCTCGAATCTTTTGCTCGGGAGAGAAAAAAAAATAAAAGAAACGAAGAAAGCGCGTCGCGGACCTGTCTTCGGTGGCAACCTCCCGACATCATCTTCAACGCCTCGCTCGAGCGAATCGATCTTCCTTATTTTACTCTTTTCTCAATCCTCTCCCGTCGATCTTTCGCGTTTATTCGCCTCCCGCAGCCGTCTCGTGTCAACTTGCATTAGACAGTCTCTACCTTTTTGCCGAATGCGCTGATACAAACCATCCTTCTCTTCAACCATGTCGTTTGGTGGCTTCGGTGGCTTCGGCCAGAATAATCAGCAACAGCAAAGCTCTGGCTTTGGCTCCTCGTCATTTGGGGGAACAAATACTGGAGGTAGGTTTCATACATCGTGATAATTTTTGCTTTACCTGTTGTTTTATTCCATCGCCCTTCTCCCTCCTACGATACTGGTTATCGTTATTGTTGTTGTTGTTTTCACTCCTGCTGGAATCACGATGGCTCGCCGCCTCCGCGCACGCTCAGTAAAGGATTTTCACTCTCGATCGAGTTGAGCGAGCGACACGGATAGCACCGGCAACGTCGGAGCGACCATTTGCGAAAGACAGCCTCTCGTCTTGCTCAGATTGTCTGACTACGATCCCTATCATTATAGGATTCGGAAGCAACACAACCAGCACAAATCCCTTTGGTGGCAACACCGCCAACACTGGGGGCAGTGTATTCGGGAACTCATCGGGGGGCTTTGGCTCTGGCGGAGGTATGTGCCTTGGCTCGCTTTCGTATACCTCGATGGGATCTGCTTGGGGAGAACTCTATGGCTCGCGCTGGAGCTGACATGCTGCCATCTTGCGCTCGAACAAACGCGGTTTGAATATATCAGTCGCATTTCAATTTAATTCAGCGCTTGTATTGGACCTTTTCCAAGGCACTGTGGCCACGCGTCGTCCATGGACTCATCATTATTGCTTTGCCTGCTTTTTCGCTGTTTTTATCGAAATGTTTTTGTTGACATGACTTGACTAACCCTTCGTTTTTTAGGCTTTGGCTCTAACAACACTACCCAGACCAACTCCCTTTTCGGAGGCAATAAAACCTCTGGTTTCGGTACAACAACTTCCAGTGGTGGTGGTCTCTTTGGAAGCAACACCGCTACTTCAGGTGGATTTGGAGGAGGCTTCGGTTCTACTGGAACGACAGGTGGCTTTGGCAGTACTTCCACAGGTAGCAATGCTTTCGGCGCAAACAAGCCCAGTGGTTTTGGTACCACTACGACCACTGGCACAGGAGGCTTTGGTAGCGGTGGAGGCTTCGGTTCAACTGGAACTACTGGCACTGGCACTGGGTTTGGAAGCGGCACTGGAACAGCTTTCAGCGGCCAAATTCCACCTTCAGATGGAACCGCCAGTACCCCCTTCAATCCCGTAACCGAGAAAGACCCCACCAGCAGTGCGAACAACGTGTACCAGAGCATTTCTTACATGCAGCCGTACAACCGTTACTCCTTCGAAGAACTTCGCGTTGCAGATTACCAAGGTGGACGCCGCTATGCAAATGCCAGCGGACAGCCAGGTGCCTTTGGTTCATCTGCGTTTGGCTCTGGATTCGGTTCCCAGCAGAACACAGGATTTGGATCTGGCGGCGGTGGTTTTGGTGCTACTACAAGCGCCGCGCCTGCCTTCGGTGGTGCTCAGACCCAAACATCCGGCGGCTTTGGCGCTAACACGACAGGAACGGGGTCACTGTTTGGGGCAGCTAAGCCGGCTACATCTCTATTTGGAAGCACCAACAACGCTGCTACCACGCAGTCCAGCCTCTTCGGCGGAAATACTGCTACCACAGGTGGCTTTGGACAAACCCCCAGTACCGGAACCGGATTTGGAGGAACTGGTGGCTCACTTTTTGGCAATAACCAACAAACGCAACAACCGCAGCAGAATAAGAGCCTGTTTGGTGGTGGCACCGCTACCGGCGGCTTTGGTACCGGTGGCGGATTCGGGGCCAACACCACCACAACTTCTACCAACCCATTTGGAGGCAGTACCACTTCAGCCTTTGGTAATCAACAGCAACAGACTGGGACAGGTACTTCGACATTCGGTGGTTTTGGCGCACAAAATCAGAATCAGACCCAGGCTAAGCCGGGTGGTCTGTTTGGCGGAATCGGAACCGGCAACCAGCAGCAGCAGGGTGGAACCGGTTTGTTCGGCAGTACAAACACAGGATCTTCACTGTTTGGCCAGAATAATCAGCAGCAGCAACAGCCACAACAAGCTGGCACGTCACTTTTCGGCGGTGGTCAAACCCAACAGACTGGAACCGGGTTATTTGGCGGAACTCAGCAACAGGAACAAAAACCTGGTGGCTTGTTTGGCGGCTTGGGAACTAGCACCAATACCAATACTGGGTCTGCCTTTGGTGGACTTGGTGGTGCTCAGAACACTCAAACTGGCGGGTCAAGCCTATTCGGTAACACCCAGGCCCAGTCACAACAGAAGCCCGGTGGGCTGTTTGGAGGCGGTGGCGGATCGCTTTTCGGTCAAAACACCACGGCTCAGAATACGGGCTCCACATTCGGCGCTCAACCACAGCAACAGCAAGCGGGTGGTTTTGGCACCAGCAGTCTGTTCTCGTCGCAGCAGAATCAACAGCAGCAGCCAGCACAGCAACAACCAGCCCCCGGTAGCTTCCAAGCGTCTCTGCTAGACGGTAATCCTTATGGAAACCAATCAATCTTTTCCGGTCTCCCTGCTCCAAATGCTCCCAGCCCTGGCCCACTGGCAACTCCGCTGTCGGCAAGTATGAAACAGAAGCAGCGTACTCCTCTTCCAGTTTACAAGATTACGCCAAACGCTGCAAACCGTCTTATAACGCCACCTCGGCGCCAGGGCTACGGCTTCTCGTATTCTACATATGGCTCTCCGTCGAGCGCTTCTAGCGTTTCCAGCCTTACAGGAAGCCTTCTCGGCAATGGCAGTGTTCGTGGTGGCAATATCAATGGTAGTTTGGGACGTAGTTTCGGCAAGAGCTTCTCCACCAGCAACCTTCGCAACTCTTTTGATCCGGACAGTGAAAGTGTCCTGACTCCTGGAGCTATTACCGGTGGCCAGGCTTCTCGCTATTCTAGTGGAAGCCTGAAACGTCTGACAATTGACCGCAGTTTGAAGAGCGAGCTTTTCAATCCCACTGCTGCTGCTACCGCCGCCGCTCCAATCACAAACGGAGACCAGGGGGCTCAACCGACTGACAAGCTCAAGAAACGTGTCAGTTTTGACGCCCCGACAGATGGAGCTCTTGTTCGTACCGAAAGCGAAACCCCCGAAACAACTGCAGAAGAACTTGGCTTTATAAGGTCTACTCGCAAACCCGAAGCAACTAATGGTACGAATGGGTCTACAACTCTGCGAAAGCCCGAGATGGAAGTAGTCCGTGGCAATGAACTCGCGGTTGTTCCCGAGCATACTGGCCTAGCCACCAATGGTACAGTTTCGCCAGTCACGACCGACCCTCAGCCTGGCCAATACTGGATGAAGCCGTCGCGCCTTGAACTCAGCAAGATGAGCCGTGAGCAATTGAAACATGTTGAGAATTTCACCGTTGGCCGCCAGAAATGTGGTCAAGTTACTTTTGGCGAGCCGGTTGATCTCACGAACATCGATCTTGACAGCATTCTTGGTGACATTGTAAAGATCACCGTGCGATCCATCACTGTCTATGCCGATGATGCCTCTAAGCCGCCTATGGGCAAAGGACTGAATGTACCATCAACCTTGCGACTTGAGAACTCGTGGCCGCGCGGACGTGACAAGAAGGCGTCTTCCTCTATCAGCAGCGGCCCGTTCTATGACAAACATGTGCAACGCCTTCAAAAGATCAAAGACACAGAATTTGTTGGATTTGAAAGAGAGACTGGTGTCTGGATCTTTCGCGTTCCTCACTTTACCACATATGGGCTTGACTATGAGGACGACGAAGGTGAGAGCTTAAACCAAAGCACACTTAGTGCTGGTCCTGACACTCCGACTCCGAAGGCTCGATCTCCTGCAGCTCCCTCGACCGACAATACCTTTAACTCGGAAATGAACTCCACGTTTTCTCTCGACGAATCATTTGTTGGGTCTATGGCTGGCGTTGATGACGATACTTTTGATTTCAAGAAACGTAAACTGGTGCCAGGGTCATTTGGCGACCAGATGATGCACGCCGAGGACGAGGAAGTGCACTCGGCTGGAGAAGATGGTGAGGGGTCTTTTTTAGAGGACGGCTCCACGGGTTCAGTTGTTGAACGTGATGCTGAGGAAGATATGACCGAAAGCATTGGCTCAGAAACTGGATCTATTGAGGACGACGATATGGAGATGGCGGGCTCCTTTCCGATTCCTCATCAGACCGTGGAGCAGGACGATACTACCCGTACTGGCTATTCAGCCTTCGATGTTACTTCGGATTCGATGCGGCTGGGAACCCCAACTAAACCTCGTCTCGATCTTAGTGGAGACTGGGCCCAGCAACTGCAACGAACCATCAGCCCTCGGAAGCAGGACCGTGAAACCTTGCGAGTGAAACAGGGCGACGCCTTTGTCGATAAAAACCGGCAGACTTATAACAAGCAACAAGCTAAGCAAGAACAGCCACCACCAGCCCTGGCTAGCCCATCAAAACCCTTCACGTCGAGTATCGATGTGATGCAATCACTTTTTTCACAACCAACGAATGTCAAATCTCCAGGCAAGAAGCAAAAAGGACAGTTGAAAGCTTTTGAGGTTTGTTCCCCATTGACAAATGTTGTTTCAGCACCATGTAATTAGGACTCTGAGCCTTATGTTCAGATTCACCCCCTAGCTAGCTGCACAAATTGAACTTAGACTGAGAATGAAGCTAAAACCTATTTTTCCCTTTACAGTTGCCACACTCAAAGACACCAAAAACATTTGCCGGCAGCTCCAACGAACTATCTGCTAGCGATGGCGCTTTCCACCAAACCTACAAACCTCGATGGGGGCCAAGGGATTCTCTAGTCGAAATTAATGACCATCCCGGCGATTTGCAACCGGGCTCGAGTGAATTCTGGTTGCCAACTGCCTCCTTCAATGGCGTCAACATTCGTCCATTCAAGGAAGCATCTGAGGTTTGTTTTTTAGTGTCTGTTTTTGCGGTAAATTTTTGCTAAGATTAGTAATAGTCAGTGAATATCTTGGAGTCTCAGCGACGCCAATCTTCTATTCGGATCGTTGATGGTACTCCATATGCGCGTAATGAGAAAGCCGATTTCCAACCATTTATTCAATCATCGACGGGGCCCTCTTTTCAGGCTGGTTATGAGCGATTCATCTGGCAGCTGACCAACATCCTCTTCAATGATGAAATCGAAGATGACATATCTGCCGGTGTTCCGCCACAGCTTCGTAAAAAATTCCTCCACCGGATTAAAAAGGACCGTCTCAGCCGTCTTTGGGAAAGCTTGATTCGCGAGAAAAATGGGCAGGACTTGGAAGGTATTGTTGCTCCTGAGGAACGCGCAGTTGCCTTCCTTACTTTCCACCGCGTTGAGGATGCATGCAAAGCTCTTGTAGAGAGTGGCAATTTGCATTTGGCAACCATGCTCGCACAGGTTGGAAGGGACAAGACAAGCCGCCTTGATATGCAGCGACAAGTTGAGTCTTGGCGCCAGCACAATGTGTTTTCTGAAATCAGTGAACCCATTCGTGCTTTGTATGAACTGCTGGCAGGTAACACCCTTCGTTCTGTGGGCCGTCCTTCAGGGGCACCGGAAGACCGAGCTTCTACTTTTACCTTTTCAGAACGCTTCGAACTCGACTGGATGCAGGCCTTTGGCTTCCGACTATGGTACGGCATCACGGAAGACCAACCTATCGAAGCCGCTGTTTCCCTTTTCCTACACGACATTGCCGCTGGTGATGAGCCTGCCTATCCAGTTCCTTGGCACTTGGAAGCCGAATATGCAGAGATTCGTCAGACAACCCTTACTGCGCGCCCCGAGTCTCCTCTCTGGGTGTTGTTGAAGGTATATGCAGCTGCAGCTGCAGGTAGTACCGGCGTGCCTGACTTGAATGTAAACTTGCCTGAAGCGATATTGCCCGAGGCAGTGTCTGGTAGCCGTTTGTCCAGTCGCCTATCATTCCAGCTGCACCAGGCGATTACCACCACTGTTGGATACAATGAGCACATCGTTATCGATAAAGCCCGTGCCGACCAACTGACTTGGAACTATGCGTGGGAACTAATCGCCTCCGGTTCCATGGAACCCGCCCTCTTCGTCTTGCTTCACCTTTCACGCGCAACAGACCGGGAGCACGCTGTCAAAGAGACATTGGGCCAATTTGCCGCCACTTTACCTAGACCTACTACAGATGATGGGAAAGTCGATGCAGGATGGACGTATCTCGTTGATGACCTTAGAATACCCGAGTTGTGGGTGTGGGTGGCAAAGGCACTTTTCGCGCGGTATAGTGGCGACCATGCAAATGAAGTTGGTTATCTTATTCGGGCTCGAAACTGGAACGAAGCACACGCTACTTTCTGTCGGCTAGTCGGCCCACGAACTGTCATAGAGCATGACTGGAACATTCTCCGGCAACTGCTCACGGGCTTTGGAGACTCGCCAGACCAAAAAGTGCGCGGTTGGAGCGGTGGTGGAGCAGTGTATGAAGACTTTTTGCGTCTGGTGACTGCTCATGGCCGCCGTGACCAGGCTGTGCTGAAGCGTCTAATTGGATCGCTGGTCATCATGGGGGAGAAAATCAAGCAGACGCCTGGTGCAGAAGTGTTGGAGGAGCGGGTTGCATTTATGGAAATGAGCAAGGTTGTAGCCGGCTGGTGTGCACGAGATGAAGATGTAAGTTTATTGGGCCCCGATCGATGCATTCTTGCTTGCCGCCCTTTTTTTTTTAACTAACTGGAATGGATATTTACAGGGTGTCGAGCTCTCCGCTATTCTCAAACTTCCTCTGACTGGGGATGCCAGACTGATGCATACCGCTGAAATCAGTCGTCGATACTACAGCATGGTGATGGCCAGTGCTCATTGATCGGAAAGAAGATGATGGTTGAATTGGTTGATTTATGAATTTCCATTGCAAACGACCTCCTACCCTTGTTGTTTTGCCGCACCTTTTTTCCTTTTGATATTTATTTTTTTTCCCCTGTACTTTAGCTGAACTAGTTTCCCTGTGTAATACCAAAAAAAAAAAAATACCATTTGATTGACTTGATTAGTGAGTGGCTTTCATCCCCAGTAGGATCTTAATTAAATCCTATTATGTATTGCAGTATGACCTGTACCGGTTGTACATATAGTAGATAGACACCCGGTTCCGGAGCCGGTCACCGCGGAACCGGCCTTTGCTAGACTATAAGAGGCAGCGACAACGACCAACGTTCGAACCTGAATTCCAGAACCTGATAGGTTTAACCTTATTGAAGCTTATTACTGCCACGGAGATCAATTTCCGGATGAAAATACAAGGCGAATAAGCACAAGACGAACACTGTTTGATGAAAGAGCCCTTGGGATCACTGGTTGGCCTTCCAAACCGGGTAATTTGATATTTTGATGTAAGGAGAATTATTTTTTTCTTCTCTTCTATTTGTTGTTGTTCATTAATTGTTCACAAGGTAAAATAAAACAACGTGCTAATTACAAAACAGGCCCAGAATATAAATGGCGTTCAAAACAGACGAGATCTCTGTACCCGACAACTCTTCTACACAAAACCAATCCATCCACTCTCTGACAGAGAAAGAAGAAGAAGAAAGAAGCCAGTCTCTTGACTATGATGGCGAAACAAATTCAAAGAATGAAAAACCAAGCCCAGATCTCGAATCCGGTCAAAATCTAACCAAATCAAGCACAAACAAAAGCGAAAAACCATACACTGCGTTTCCCAAGTATCAAGTATGGTTCATCGTGGCCATGGCCAGCGCGGCCTCGTTTTTCTCGCCGCTGTCGGGCCAAATATATTTCCCGGTGCTTCCAATCCTCACAAAAAATTATCATCTCACACCGGCGCTGCTCAATGTCTCCGTAACGACGTACATGATCTTCCAGGGCCTTGCGCCGAGTTTCATGGGTACATTTTCCGACGCGAGCGGGAGACGGCCGGCATATATTCTTGCCTTTACTATCTACACTGCGGCAAATATTGGGCTGGCGTTGCAGAATAGCTATGCGGCTCTGCTGGTGCTTCGGTGTCTGCAGAGTGCCGGCAGCAGCGGCACGGTCTCGTTTGGCTTCGCTGTTGTCGCAGACGTGGTGACCACAGCAGAGCGAGGCAAGTACATGGGCCCAATGGCTTCGGGAATCATGCTTGGTCCGGCATTGGGCCCCGTGATTGGAGGTCTCCTGGCGCAGTTTCTGGGCTGGCGTGCTGTCTTCTGGTTTCTCGTGATTATCAGCGGCTCGTTTCTCGCTGTTTATGCTGTCTTCCAGCCGGAGACGCACCGCAAGATTGTCGGTGATGGTAGTGTCACGCCCGCGCAGGGCTGGAGGCTGTCTCTAGTGCAATACATTGCAGCGAAACGAAAAGTAGCACGCATGAGCGTGGAGGAAAAGCAGGAATACGAGCAGACTCAGATAGAGCTAAAGGAGCAGCAAAGGGCGAGGAAACTGGCATTTCCAAATCCGCTCAAGTCGTTCGCTATCTTGCTGCAGCTAGATGCTTTTACGGTGATTTTGTATTCCGGGTTGATGATGTTTGGCAACCTTGTGCTTGTGACTGCTACCCCGACGCTGTTTCCTGGGATATATGGATTGAATGAACTCGAGGTTGGGCTGTGCTTTTTGTGGGTTCACCTTTTGATTTCCCTCTTCCCAACACACACAGAAAAAAAAAAAAAAAAAAAAAAAAAACAAGAATGCTAACAATGGAGAAGACCCCTAGGAGTCGCAGCTGCCATCGGTTCAATCGTCAACGGAAAACTGCTTGACTGGAACTACCGACGCCTGGCAGCCAAGCACGGCATGGCCATTGAACGCAAACGCAACCAAGACCTGACCGAATTCCCCATTGAAAAGGCCCGGCTGCAGATGGTCATCGGGTTTGCCTCGGTGTCTGCGCTTCTTTTCCTGACGTATGGCTGGGCTCTGCAGTACCACGCCCACCTGGCGGTGCCGATGGTGATTCAGTTCCTAATCGGGGGTTGCATTGTCTGCACATCCAACAGTCTGAGCACGCTGCTGGCTGATATCTTCCCCGGTCAGGTGGCTACCGCGTCGGCGGCGCAGAATCTGCTGAGATGCTGGCTTGGTGCGGTTGGTGCGGCTGTGGTGGACTCGATGCTGTCGGGGATGGGTACGGGTTGGTGTTTTACATTCACCGCGTTGGTGCTGCTTGCTGGTGTCGGGCTTTTGTGGGTTGAGATGGAATGGGGCATGGGCTGGAGGCAGAAGAGATGGGCGAGGGAAAAGGCCAAAAAGGAAGTGGCGAGCAGCTGAGAAAAAGCCCGTGACATCAGCCTCAGTCTATATAGCACTTAATAGATATTTGTAATTGTAAACACACGCATGGAATAAAAGGATTTAGTACACTACGTATATCCTCTATAAAACAAAGGAAAAGTAAATTGCTATGACGAGACCTAAAATGTACATATTCAAAAGACAAACCCTGTATCGCGTCTACATCCCATTTGCGATTCTTTTATACCGTGTAGCATCCTATTGGCCTGGAGCAATCAACTTGCCTTCGCTGCGGGTGCCTGGGGCCCAGCCTCCTGCAAAAGGCTGCTTGCCATTCTCCTGTTCGTACTGCTTGATGCGAGCCTCAAGCTCCGGTCGGAAGTGTCGGATCAAACCCTGGATGGGCCATGCAAAAGCCTCTCCCAGAGCGCAAATGGTGTGGCCTTCGACTTGCTTGGTCAATTCTTGGAGCATATCAATCTCACGTTCGCGAGCATGGCCCTTCTCCATACGAGACATGATCTGCTGTGTCCACTTGCTACCTTCGCGGCAAGGCGTGCACTGGCCGCAACTCTCGTGGCGGTAGAAGTGCGACAGACGGGAAATGGCGCGGACAACATCGGTCGACTTGTCCATGACGATGACGGCTGCAGTTCCGAGACCACTCTGGGAGTCCTTGAGAGCATCAAAGTCCATCAATTGGTCATCGCACACCGACTTGGGCAGGATGGGAGTGGAGGAACCACCGGGGATGACGGCCAACAAGTTGTCCCAGCCGCCACGGACACCACCGCAGTGGCGATCGATCAGTTCGCGCAAAGGAATCGACATTTCTTCCTCGACAGTGCAAGGGTTGTTGACGTGACCGGAGATACAGAAAAGCTTGGTTCCCTGGTTGCGCTCCCGGCCGAATCCAGCAAACCAGCTGGGACCACGGCGCATAATGGTAGGCACGACAGCGACAGTCTCAACGTTGGTGACAGTGCTAGGGCAGCCAAACAGACCGACAGCAGCAGGGAAAGGAGGCTTGAGACGAGGCTTTCCGGCCTTGCCTTCAAGAGATTCAATCAGCGATGTTTCCTCTCCGCAAACGTAGGCACCGGCACCACGGTGAAGGTAGACGTCAAAGTCATAGCCAGTTCCACAAGCGTTCTTGCCAATCAAACCAGCCTGGTAGGCCTCTTGGATAGCGCGCTGGAGTACAGTGGCTTCGTGGTAGAATTCACCACGAATGTAGATGTAAGCGGCAGTAGCATTCATCGCACGTCCAACAACGAGACAGCCCTCGATGAGCTTCTGGGGGTCCTTGCGCATGATTTCTCGGTCTTTGCATGTTCCAGGTTCACCTTCATCAGCGTTGACGACCAAGTAGCGGGGTCGGCTATCCTTGTCCCAGTCTTTAAAGTTCATGAATGACTGTCCAAAAGCAAAAAAAGTCAGCATCAATTAAACACAATTGCAAAGGGTGGTGGATAGCACTCACATATTTCAATCCAGACGGGAAACCAGCTCCACCACGACCACGGAGACCAGAGGCCTTGATCTCGGAAATAAGCTGCGACCATAAGTTAGTTGTTGTTTCATCACGCCAGCAAGCATTGGCAGCTACCCACCCAGTCGTGGCCCTTGAGAACAATGTCCTTCGTTCTGTGCCAGTCACCGTACTTCATAGCCGACTTCAAGTCGGGACCATGGTGGCTGTAGAGGTTGGTGAAGATACGGTCCTGGTCTGCGAGGCCACCATGTGTCTTCTTTGGAGCAGAGCCATCCTGGACAGTAGCAAAGGATCGAGTCGTCTGTGCCGAAGTCGACAGGCGAACGGCGGCGGAAGTCGAAGGAAGCGTCCGCGATGAGATCTGAGTGAGGGAGGAGGTCGAAGGGACCGCCGCTCGAGACAACATCTTGAACTGGACGCCCAATGGAGCGAGGGGACGGGGTGGTGAGAAGATATCGCCGGGGCGGAGGGAGTTGAAGTCCAGCGATTGCAGCCGGGATCCTTCGCGTTCGGCTCACTTATTTCACCCCGCTCGTGATTGGCTGCAACAAATCACGTGATGTCTATTCCCGTTCCGGAAGGATCGTCGATATCTCTTCTGCTTCACTGAATGTCACGACATTACTACTAGAATAGTTAGACCTGCGGAATCAACGCTAAAAATGACCGCTACTGCGGCCTGTTACGGCGTGATTTCCACCCGTCACTTCCCACAAGAAGCCCGCCGCTTTAACGTCTTATCACGTGCATCGTACCTGATTCGCTAGCCGTTCCTCTCGGTCATTGGTCAGTTTTGGGTCAGTTTTGATACATTTGAATTCGCAACAGGATGGCTCTGACAATGGCACCTCTGCGACTAAATCAAGCACCGCTAGCTTCGGACCGGTCTGGTCGCTCGTTGTATAAGATGGCACCGAGTCCCCCTTCCCTTCTGTCGTCCCATCCATCCTCTCACCCACCCACATCACCTCCTCCCCCAACCTGCTCCATTCCCAGATCTTAAGTGATTTGTAGCATGAATCACTCCTATTCCCTTATTTCCTCAGACCCTCAGTTGCAGCAACTTCTCCATGGCACCACCTTCCCTTCCTCCGGCAAATCCTCAAGAGCATCAATACTGGACAGACCCAATTCTCTGTAAAGAAACCCGAGCTAGGCTAGAGTACTATCGAAGTCTGGGGCGACTTCCTCCCAACCACAAGCTTAAAACCCTTGAAGGTATTGCCGTTGTTGAACGGTACTGGCGAAAGTAAGCATTTCACACTCAACCCCTCTGCAAGTCATTCAGACAACTAATTACCAACAGATATTGCATCCAATCCAAGAAAGAATATATCGACTATCTTCTCTCTAAAAACTAAACCATCTATATAAACTTCTTTGACTAGATACACAAAAATTCTCATAAGAAGCTTCTCCAGTCGTATAATAAATATTAACAGCGCCTAGGTCAGTATTTTACCTTATTCACCAAGTGTCCAATGAATAAAGATGTCCATGAACAGATACGACGAGTATACAGTTCCCCTTTATCCTAACTAGATACCCAGCTAACATAGAATATAGTTTCTTAATTAACGATTTCCTACTAAGAAAAATATCTCTCAACAGATGAAGAAAAAGAATATTCTGGATATAGATACCTTCTATATTCTATACCACCACTACTAGATCCATTTGAGATTCTTCCGTCATAGGAACATGGTGATCTAGTTTACCACAATCTAACTCTAGTCTTCTATTACTGGGACGCGGCCTGGTATTCTACTCCTATAGAAGGCCTTTCTCCCCAACAACATGTCCCTGGGCAAACAAAAACGGGACCTAACTATCAAAAGTGACCTTCCCCAATACATTTCAGCTAATAACCTTCCAGACTCAGTGTATTATCGTGATATCGAGCTCTTCTATCTCAAGGATCCGGACAGTAACCGTGATGTCCTCTGTGCCATCATCGAGTTTCGCAACCTGAAAGGGCGGCCTGAAGGCGCTGATAGGTAAGGACTATGCCTTGTCACCTACAGACTCTGACTATGTTAATGTCTGTTCATAGGACCAAGTTTTTCATGCATGGTGATTATCAACTATCCTATTATCCAATCCTACAAATCGTCTCGTACACCTTTCGTGACAACACCTTCGTCAATACTATACTATCACCGGACATCATATAGCGGATTAAAATTCTAGGCTGGCTTACTTCTCTTCCTTTGCGGTGGAAGCCAGAGTTGCTAGATACCCCCCTTCTATGGCATGTCCACCGCACCAAATATGGCTACAAAGTTGACCCATCTGTACCAATGGCATATGCCTCTAGCCGAGATGAGCTGCAGGAGTTAGGTCGGAACGCAAAGTTCAAAGAGGATGTCGTCCACTATAATTATCGACACTAGACTACAAATAAGGTAAATCATATGTCTCTAATTTAGCGGAATTCTACTATAAATACTAGAACTATCCTTTATATCTAACATACAGTTCACAGAGAATTTCACCAGTCAGGAGCGACAAAAAATACTTAGCCAGTCAAGTGACAGGGTTTTCGAAAGACACTACCAATCTCAATATATCCAACACAATCTGCAACATGTGATCCTACTCCAGCCATTTTAGAAAAGTCTCTACCAGGTTAGTAGGAGCATACTTAGAAAATAGAATCCATCTGCTCTCTCCCCTAAACTGACCAAGATACAGCGTCACACAATCTACCAGGACCCCCAAATCTTGAAGCTCCAGCGAACCAAGAGAGAGATAATAGAAGAAATATAAAGCCTAGCTAGTACAAAGACTAAAGCTAAACACCTTTTCTCTTATCTCTATCAACAGCACGACTCACTTTCAAAAAAGCTTTCCCAACTAAGAAAAACTTTAGTCAAGAAAACTAAAAAGACCACCAGAAAGGATTATTTTTATAATATACCCATATTCGAGGTCGACAGACAGATTAACCAACTCCTTAGTCAGGCTAACCCTAAAGACAGTAATAATAACAGTCCCAACTATAAGAAGTAGGAACTACCTATCCCTAAATACATCTTCCCCAAGCAGACACAGCTTGTTAAGAATTTTTATAGACCAGAAACAAAGAACTTTAAAGACAACAAACTTCTTACCCGATATATTCAGACAACCAAAGATATAGTTACGCTCAATAAGCTCTATAAGCCAAATTAGCAGGATAATCAGATTAACTAGAATTTCGATAGTAACAAATTAAAGAAATTAGAAGAGCCATAGATCCCTAAAAAGAAAACTCTCAACTATCCAACAGATATTTACATCATCTATTACAGTCTATCACGCCGTTCAGCATCTAATCCACCTCTACATAGATTTCCTCCCAAGCGACAAGATTCTCTCTATCATCATCTCATCGACTGTCACCTCGCCAATGCGCACAGCAGAATCAGCTGCACCTAGAAGCTCTACCGTGATATTCCCAAGTTCGTCGAAATCACAGATTTTTTGGCCCATACTCTATACGTGCACGCATATGACATCAAGATCCAGCCAAAACACCTTCCAGCAAGGCATCCTGTCGGCCGCAGTGAGCATTCATCTCTTGATGACTCAGAGTATCTTTCGGAATCCGATCGCCATTCCGGTATAGATACTCCAGCTTCTTCCATCAGCTCTGAAATGGCGACTATCGACCCTCGCTTGCTCGAATCCGATCCCGCCCCTGCCACGAAGTTTTCACTGCGTCTGTCAAAGAGAATTAAAATGTCTCTGTGAAATACGTCCGTTGATACTGAGGTACGAGATCGATCATGTCTAGGCTATCTCTTCATATGACAGGCCCTTATTCGCTTTTCTATGGCCTACCACTTGATCGTAGAAAGCGTTGCGCCTCATCACCTATGAATCAAAAGCCACCGTGGCGCTGGATACGGTGGTTTCGAGCTTTTTGAGACGACCGGAAATTTTGTGCACAATCAGTACACCAGCTGTATTTATTAGTGTCGTGTTGCCGGAGACTACTTTTGCTGTTAAATTCCTGCCTACAGTCATTTGCAATAGCGATCCCTGAGGTGCCATTTTAATGATTCCAGAATAACTAGATATAATACTTTGCTTTCTACTACACAAAAATCCTTATTCAGATTTATAATTCAATTTAACAGAATAAGATATTCCTACCAGACTTCTTTTTCTAGCTAAACAACTCTTTCCATTATAAGAGTAGAGAACTAATATCTAAATTCTAGAAAAATTTTCAGAACCTCATAAAAGCGCGTTAACTCCCTTAAAATAGAAATACATTAAATAGTAATTACTAATAAAGCTTCACACAGATCTAATCCACCAAGATATTCCAGCCCATAAACATACTCAATAAAAGCAATAAATCCCCTATCATTCTATTTATTTTTTATATTTAATTCCATCTTTCTCTTTAAAACTTCCTTCAGCCCGTCAATCATGTACTTATCAGCGATAATATATATTTTAGCATTAGTATACGTACATCTCCATATAGTAGAGAAACATTCGGAGAAAGTACTTAAGTAATCAGAACTCTCTCCTAGTAACTCCTCTAGGTTTCTAATTACCTTATTAGCGATACTATGAAATGAAGTATTTAAAGATATTAAGTAATCGTTATCATCATTATAATCCTCACAATAGAGGAAATTAAACATTTTTAACGCAATAGATAGTTTATCATGTATTATAATAATATATGATTATGCTTCCTATCTATAGTTAGTTAATAGAGTCAAAGTTTAATTATAGATGCCTGCCATAAAACCATTTTTCACAGCTCAGTTAAAGAACTCAGACTGTGGACAAACAATACAACAATGTACTTGGAAGGTTAGGGTCTCGCATTTGACTTTAAGGTCCAAAAATTGCCCATTCTGTCGAATGCTAAAGTATATTAGAGTCTAGTCGTTGGAGCTTGGGGGATGACTTACTTCAAGAGTAATCTCAGGATAGACTCACTCTCAGTAGCCATAACTGAGATATTGTTCGTAGTATGGCGACTCAGCATGCGATGGCCCTTGATAATTAATAACCAGTCGTGCCGTTACACACACGCAGACTTAATGTAATGGAGCTACCCAAATGAGCTTGTAAAGGTCCGAATCTATTTGCAGACTGTGTTGAGGGGAATGCGGACCCTCATCGAAGTGAGGCTGGACCTTGGGAGATGACTAAGCCTTATGTTTCGCTCTGGGGAAAGCTGAAATATGACGTGTCAGTTGATCGGGTTATGCTCCACTCTGTCCAAGCGATCAGGCGAAGGCAATGCGTCATGATCTAGTCATTAAAAAGAATGCTATATTTACTGCGAAATGGAATTATATCCTTCCTACTATGACAAGGACTTACAGACCAGTAGCATCTGGGAAGAAAATCACGGGAAATTATATGTTCTAAATAGCATATTCACTCTAATTCAAGTTGATATCAAGTCCACAAGCCTGTGCCACAAATTTGAACTCACGGTCATTGCGACAGTCACCCAATGACGAGTACTCGCTGGCATACACTATTTGAAATTCACCATCCCCTGTTCGGTCATCCCGGTTCCGCGCTTCGTTGAATATACATGCAAGGGCAGCCCTTACGCCGGAAAGATCTCTGGCTCGAGTAAGGTAGTTGCGTGTCACGGGGGGCCACTCACTCCGCCGGTAGACGGCTTGTAAGATATTCTCGACAGAGGGAGCAATGTTTGACTCTAGACAGTCACGCACGCGGGAAAATATGTTAGTGTATCCCTGACGAATCGATTTTTTTGTTTTAAAATTTTGTTGGACATCGTAAGCGACGTATCTGAACCAGAACTTATTATCCGAGACCCAGTACTGGCCATCATCGATCCCGTCTGATAGGAAATCGTCTCGTACTTCTTTCATTCCCAACAGAATCGTCCCCTTTCTTTTATGAGATTGTCATGTGGGAATATTTAATATCTAACGTACAAGGGGGGAGTAACAAAGAAGGCTGGTGTCCACAAAAATTTATCTGCACAAGTATTTAGAATGCGCTTGTGACGTGACGCATAAGAGCAATAACTTTCCTAATACTGACTAGGAATAGTTCGGTTCGATTGAGCGCTGAACTAAACAAACTTGCTCTAGTTATCTATAATGAAGATCCCACCCAGTTACATTTTGACAGCAGCATTGTTTGTTGTTGTTTGTTCTCGCGGGGGCCACGAATTAATTTCGGATGATCCCGTAGGTAGAACCGGGATACGCATCCTGCCTGTGCTTTCGCGACTGCGCATTCTTTACGCTCAAAGTAATATTCTTCTCAACCGTGACGACATGACAGATATATGGGGCACCCTTGGATTCCTCGATGGTCAATTTGAGGAAGTCTAATACCCTTGAAATAGAGGCATTACTCGACAAATATTCCCGTCTCCACAAGACGCCAAGTTGATTCTAGGCTGATCAATAGCGACTCTACACTGGTCGACTTTTTACCGCTCACCTAAAGAGGTGTCTAGACAGAATTTCAGGGCTGGGATTATCAAGCACGGTGTTGAATTCCGCAAATCCACTCTTCAACCATGGAACGGGGGAATAATAATTTTGTTGACATCTTACCTTGTTCTCGTTCGGTCTTTCAACCATAGTTATACTTCATCAGATTATTTATTAGCTTCCAGTCATAATCCAACTAGTGTATAAGTTCGGGGGGACTTCGCTGCTCTTTGCCCGATTACGTTATCTAGTGAGCAGATGGCAGTTAACTAACTAGTTAACTAGTTAACGTATTTCACGGGTCAACGGCGCACACGGGTCAACGGCGCACCCACCCACCCGGCCACATATTGAAGCAATTCGGATTTATGCATAACCCCAAAAAATCGCTTATATTTCTATATAGAATTATTCCTACATGACGTGCGCCTATGCCCTATTTGTCCGCAATTCGTACACTTAGGCGGTGCACGGCTGCGAGGCTAAGAAGCCTCGGCCGGAGTAATCGATTAATCAGGTAAATTATCTTCTTAAAGTGCTACAACAAGCTTTTAATTCTTAGAAATAGTTAAAATATCTTTATTATAAAGTGCTTTTAATCTTCTATTACATTTCTTCCTCATATATTTATTTACAACCTATAGATTATGGTTTTCCTTTGCTAAAATTGCCACAGAGTACATTGCCATTGAGCAGTCTTTTATTAACTGATCTAAAGTATGATTCATGGACGAAAGAGAGCTTGCTGTACATTGTTTTAATAATCACTTTATTAACTCAGCCTGATGTTATAAAGTCTAAATATTATAAGATATTACAAGCGAAGTATTACTTATTGATAAGATATCTAGTCTTAAGACCTTTAGAGTGGAAGTTCTCACAATAATTTGTAATTAAGATAGAATAAATTTAAAGTTAAATAGTAAAATGTCTATATAAGAGAAGTTATTTATAATATTTCTCATAGTATAGACCTTTTCGTGTATTTCTAGTAGTATAGTAAGAAAATTATATTTATTAATATAATTAATACTATAGCGTATCTAATTCTTAACTATATGTCCAAAGCGGCACTTAAGAATAGTAAAAACATCTATATCAAGTAGTTACAATAGATGCGAAGAATGTAAAGATATATATATAGATATAATGTTATTATTATAATAATATTAATCTTATTTAGGTATTAAATAGCTACTATAGCCATCTAATATCAATAACTAGTATTGTCTAACTATACGAGGCTTCATCAATTTATCTGTCAAACGGTTCAACAACTCGTCACCAAGATGTGAATCGTAGGTGGATATTCTGTTAGCCGAAGGCAAGAGAGAACGGTAATGTAGGCAATCCTTAAACAAAGTAGAGTAAAAGCGAGTACTATCACAATGATAGGCTCAAAGGCTGTTGAAGAGTGAATAGTAGTATACTATTTCCTTGAGAGAATAAAACATGATAGACTAGATACATGATAGTAAATGAGTATTTCTATATAGTTGTTCATATCGAAGCATTGCTTCGATATCTAGTAGCACTGCTTCGATATATAGTATTGCTATTTTGATATATAGTATTGCTGCTACTTTTCTTTATAGTGCTGCTATGAGCTTATCCTAATTTACTGAGTGCTCTGCTTTACTAAACCTGATTAGGTTAGCTTCCGTATATGTCTTTCTTATATAAACATTCTATGTAGCGTTATTCAGCGGCTGCTGACATAAGTAGTATTGATTGGCTGTGAGTTATTGATTCTTCTGACAATCCCCTCTTTCTAGGCTGGCGTCCTGACAGTTCAATAAATAGTCGCGTGCTGTCTATATTCGTAGATAAGTAATTGTTTTTCCTATTTTCCTATACTTATAATGATAGTTTAACTATATCTTTAAAATTAGGTATTTGAAAGTAAAAATATTTTAATTATTTTAAAGAGAATAGTTTTAGAATGGTGTTCTTTTGTACTTGTTATATCTATTTTAATAAGTTATGCATCAAGTGCGATAAATCAGATCGTTATAGCGAGTATGTTTATTTAGATATAAAATGTGTTGATTCTACTTCTTCATTTTTGGATAGAGAGTGAAAAAAGCTGATTAATACTCAGTAAAAGCTTTAGAAAAAGAAGGAGTTGGCGATGTTTAAAATCCTTTATCTTCGTAAACAACAACATCTTCTTTAACATTATGTCGGTGATTTTATATCAAGAGATATAAAAGAGATAGAAGAGTTAGAGTAATTAGAAAAAGAGGAAGAGAAGAAATGATAATAGGAGACTAAGTGGTAAAAATTAAATAAGATTATTGCTACTACTATTTAAGATTTTCTAATGTTATCTAATAATAAGTTTGATCATGTCCTCTCTGAGTTTCTTTCTAGTAAAATACTTAAATTTTCTTAGGGTAATTTAAGTGCTTAATAGGTTCTTATAAGTTATGTTTAGGTCTATATTCTTTTTAGCTAACTAAGTAAAAGATTTTCTTATTTACTAACTTTCTTTTTAAGATTTTTTTAACTTTATATTCGTCTTCGCTTACTTTATTATTATTGTTTTTTGGGTTTTTAGTTGATTCTAATAATGAGATATAAAATACTGGATGCACCTTTATTCTTACTAATAGTTGGAGTTTGTAGTTATTGTTAGTAAGTTTTTCTTAGATTCTAAAGGGTCTGTATTTAACTATATCGAGTTTGTTACTTAGTCTCTTTATAGGGATATTAAATTTTTTCTATCTAATGGTTCATTGTAGCAAGTAGACTTTCTCTTTCTTTTTAAGGATTGGCGCGTTCTTGCGCTTTCTATTATAGTAGGTCTTTATTCTGTTCTCTGACTATTTAATATCTTTCGATATTGTCTGATAGAGTGTCTATAATTTCTTAACTTTAACTATCGTGGTTTCTAATAGTTTTTCTCGCGGTACTTCAGACCATGTCATTCTTAGGTATTGTCCAAGATTCACAAAATAAGGAACTTGTTTCGTGATAGCATTTTCTGTGTTATTGAGTGTAAATTATGCTAGTAGTAGTAATTCTATCCAATTGTCTTATTCCCAATTAAGGTAATGTTAGAGGTATTGTTCAACTGTCTGAATTATTCTTTCAGACTAGCTATCAGTCTATTGATGATTAGCAGTTGATAGATTATGCTGTATTCTATATGCTTTAGTAATTGTCTGTTAATATTTTGAGGTGAATAGCTTATCTCGGTCTGTGATTATTTCGCTTGGTAATCTAGTCCATACAAAGACATGTTGTATCATTGTCTTTATGTATTATTTAGTTGTTATTTCTTTTGGTGTTGGTACTGTGATAATATATTTTGTGAGTTGATTAACTACTACTATTGTGTTGGTGTAGATAATTCCTATGACTGGATTCTTGGACTGCGGTAGTCCTTGAATGAAGTTAACTGTAATACTTTTCTATACTTTGTTTGGTATTTTTGGTAATTGTATTTTTCTAAAGAATTTATAGTGTAACGCTTTATTTTGATTATATTTATTATAGTTTTAGATATAATTCTTAATTCTTTTTCTTATATATGGAAAGTAGAACGTTTTTGAGATTATTTCGACTATTCTTTTGATTTCTTGATATCTCTTTGTTGGTGGATTATGATATTGTTGAATAACTTCTGTAGTCATTCTTTGTGGTACTCTGATCAGTCTATTCCAGACAATTAATCTATTCTTGTTTTTGGTTTGTTGGTATTCTTGTTCTTTCTGGATTTGTTCGTCGGTTGTGGTTTCTTTGCGTAGCTGCTGATAAAATGAATTATTATTGATAACTTTTATTGCAGTAGCAATAACTGTAATGTGGTTGTGTTGTAAAACGCCTGATTCTTCCTGTAGAATGTTTGTTCTTGGGGGTTCTATCCTAATTATGTAGTCTGGTCTTCTACTTAACACATCAGCTGCGGCGTTTTATTTTCCTGGTACGTGCTCAATTCGATAGCTATATTTTGATAGTTCTTCGTGCTATTGTATTTGTCGTTCTGTCAGCTCTTTTGTTGTTATGAAATATTTCAAATTATAATAGTTACTCTTTATAATTATTTCATGTTTCGTTCCTTGGAGATAGTGTTGCTATTGTTGAAAGGCTTATACTATTGTAAGTAATTCTCTGTTGTGTACATTATAGTTGACTTCTGCTGATATAAATTTTCTTAAATAAAATATAATAATCTATATTTCTTCTTTGTCATTAATTTGCTTAAGAATGGCTTCTAAAACATATTTTGATATATCTATTTATATAATACTTTGTAATTCTTGGTTGTAAAGTTGTAGAATTAGTGTACTTCTAATAAGTTTCTTGATTTGTTTAAAGACCTGTTATCTAGCTATTATCTAGTTAAAAGGCTTATTCTTTTAGGTTAATTCTGTAAGTAGCGTCGTTATCTTAGCATAATTTTTAATATATTATTAAACATAACTAGTTGCTCTAAGAAAAGATTGAATGTTATGAATGTTTTCTAGAGTTAGCTATTCGAGAATAACATTCATCTTTTCCTTTAGTATTTTTATTCTGTTTGTCGTGTATACTATTCCTAAATAATTGACTTGAGTGGTGTCGAATTCGCACTTCTTGATCTTAAGAGTCAATCCTGCGTTCATAAGCTTTGTCATAACTTTTCTAACATGCTTATTGTGCTTACTAGGATCTTTTGAGAATATAATGATATTATCAAAATATATGATAATAAAGTCGTTGAGGTATTCTCTTAAGACATGCGTCATATATCTTGCGAACTGGGCAGGTAAGTTCTTGAGACCTATTGGGGCAACTATCTATTTATATAGTTCTTGATCTGTTAAAAACGCTGTCTTTAGGATGTCTTCTTCCTTTATCTGTAAGTTGTAATATCCCCATTGAATGTCAAATATTATTATGATTTGTGCTCCCTATAGTAAATCTCTTTTCTATTCCTGATGTAGTGTCTTATTTGCGTCATTAATCATCTGATTGTTCACTGGTCAATAATCTAGTACTATTTGTAATATTTTATCTTTCTTTGGTACAAATAGATCTTGCACTAAGTTCGATGCGCTTGATTCTCGTATGTATCCGGTAATATAAAATTTAATAGTAAACTGCTTTTTAGTCTGCAATTCCTAAGGTGATTTTTGTTGTTGTTTTACTTGTCTAAATTCGGCTTTTGGTTTTAGTTTGATCGTAACCTTATACTCTAATAGATGTATTAGTAGTTAGTAGTTTTTCTTTATAAATAATTCAATAAACTTATAATATTTTTTTAATAATTTTTTTAATACTTTTTTTAATTCTTTTTTATAGATTTCTTTTGACTTTATTTATATTTTAGTCTGTTGATCTATTTCGTTGATTTCTTCAGCTAGATCCACCTTCATCTACTGATTCGGTTTAACCCCTAGTGTCATAGTTTATAGTATCTTCAGGTCTATTAACACAGTTTCGTTCTTCTAGTCAATGATAGGATTGTGTTCCTGTAGCCAAGTTATTCTGAGTAGCGCGTTAAAATCTCTTCGCTTAAAAGGGCTCATATCTATTGTAATGCTTTCTTTATATTCTTCTGATTGTAAAGTGATTATAGCTTGCTTTGTATATCCTTCGATTATAATTTCTCTTTTAAAATTCTGTACTGTTTATCATCGATTTATAATTCTTTTTGAGATTCTATATCATTTGATGTAGACTTCGCTGATAAAGTTTGTTGATATTTCTAAGTCAAGGAGTAGTCTAGTCTTGTGTCTGTTGATTGTTTCTTGAATAATAATCACAGTTTCTTCAGATCCAGTTATTACTATTATATAATGCTTCTTTCGGTGTCAGTTGATATATTATTGTTGGTATTTTTCGAGCATTTTCCATTGCTTATATTAGTTTCTTGTTGGTTACTTATGGTATAGGCATTCAATTGTGTAACATGCTTCTTTTTTGATATCACTGTGTGCAGGGTGACAAATTTCTTCTGTGTAATACTAATAATCTTTAAAGTCTTTTGGACAGTTATAGTTTGGTTGGTAAATAATCAATAGTGCTTTCGGAATCTATCTGTACTGATTCTTTGAGACCATATGTGTTGGACATCTAGGTTTGTAATATTGAGTCTAATGTATCTTTTTATGATACTGTCCTCCAGTCTGTGAATAATACATGCAAGAATATCTTTTAGTATGTCCTAAGCTGCTATGGCATAGTGAACATCCTTTGGTTAGTGAGATGTATGAAAACTCTTCAGTGAGCTTTTTATTTCCTTGGCCATGTACGTCGCACTTATGGTATGTCTATTGTCGGCATTGTTTATAGTTCATAACGTGGTGCATCTATGTCATTCCAGACTCTTCTTAACAAGTTAGTTTAGATATCGTGTAATTATATCTTTGGAAGTCACTGCTGCTTTCTGGAATATTGTAATTAATTTTAGGGAATTTTTCGGTTATTTTTTTATTGTTATTCGTTATTTCTTCATTATCTTTTGTCGTTTCTGGGATATCTTTGCTTGTTTCTAGAATTTCCTACGGTAGCTAGTTGGTTGCTTCTGCCAACTGCATTCTCTGTGGGGTGTCTAGTTCTCGATTTGAGTCCTCGTGGTCAATACGATCATCTTTTCCACCGTCTCGAAATGTTAGGAGATGTTGGTCTTCACTTCTTAATGAAAGGTCATTAATATACTATCTAGTGGTTTGTCTGTATTGGTCTTCTTTGCGAGATTATCTTATTGATTCCTTTCCTTTTGCTGAATGGTACTATACTCATCAGTAGGGTTGCGCTTCTTCTGGTTTAGCATCTTCTTCTTGGAGTAGTTCTCTTTCTAAACTCTGCTTAAGGTGTCTTTTGAGTTGCTTAGAGCTAACTTTTTATCTTATTTCTTTAAAATTGTCTAGTATCTGTCGAAATTCCTGTTCTATTAATTTCTTGAGGTCATCAATTTGACTGTTGTTTTCTTCGTTATTACTCTCTGCGGGAGTAATAACTATTTATAAGGTAGTTATAATTTATTGATAGGCAGTTGCTACTTTTTAAGGGCTGATGTTATTTTTCTGGTTTTGCCCTTGTCGACACTATTATGAAAAGTGTTCTTTCTATCTGTACTTATAGCATGTCTTGTCTTTTTTACGCTGTGCTATTTCTTTCTTGCTAATTATAATGTTGAGCTATATCCTTACATCACTATCCTTGTCATACTGAGGTCTACGTGGTTTCTTTGTGTTGGCTTGGTGGTATCCTCCATGGTATCTAGTATTTCTTTTTTCTATTTGGCGATTGTATTACTGCAGATTAATTTATAATATAACTTTTATTATTTCTTGAAATATTTCAAGACAAGGGTTTATCATTATGATTATATCCTTAATGCTTTCTTTGAGTTTTTAATAAAACTAGTTATAGTATTCTTGATCACTGTATTTGAGGCTATTAGATATCTATAGGTATTTTGAGATATATTCTTTAACTAATCGTTACTACTTGATTTTTTTGATCTTATGGATGGTGACTAATTCTTTATTAATAGTTCTATAAAGTTGTTTGAGCTTTCTTTTAAAATATTTATAATTACTGAATAAGAAAACTGTTTTAGGTTCTTTTTATGATTTGGGGTTTCCTAATTAATTATCTATATATAGAGAGAACCATTTCATTATATCTCTAGTAAGGAAGCTTGCTACGGCCATGATCTTACCAGCTTCTCTATTTAAGATAATATTGTTGTTGAAGTAAATTGATATTTATATTAAAAAAGTTTTTAAAGTTCTAGAAGCTTCTAAGAAAGGTTCGATCTTTCTAATCTTTAACCTAGTACCTCCTCATGCTTCCAGGATATCAAGTCGTTCCAGGGCTTAGCAAAGTTCAGTAGCGAGAGTCTGAGAACTAACGGCAGTCCTAGAGTTGTTGCTAGAGGTTGTTGATGGTGCTGAATTTCCTGCTATAATTAGTAAAGATTAATTGCTTACCTAGTTCTCACACTTTGTGCTATGAGGATATTTTATTGTTAAACGGTTCAATAACTCGTCACCAAGATGTGAATTATAGATGGATATTCTATTAGCTGAAGGCAAGAGAGAATAGTAATATAGATAATTCTTAAATAAAGTAAAGTAAAAGTGAGTACTATCATAATAATAGGCTTAAAGGCTGTTAAAGAGTGAATAGTAATATATTATTTTCTTAAGAGAATAAAACATAATAGGAAAGTAAAAGACCCGCCGGGAAAATC
>CVMT01000011.1:1104398-1120306 GCA_000985935.1 Talaromyces islandicus | reverse complement strand
AACCAGCCTAGAAATCTATCCAAGCTTAAAGATCATCCTAGGAGGAGATACCAGAGCCCAAAGATATAGAGATAAAGAATGACCTAAGTAGCTCTTCTATACCATACTTATCCCCATGCCCACTATTAATACTTAGAGCTATAGCCTCTATTAATACTAATTATTCAGTATAATTATGATCACGCGTACCTAGTGACTCTAGAGACTCTAGAGACTAAGATTAAGCAAGATATAGATATTATATATCTATAGAAATCTTATATTAGCTATAAATTCTTCTACCCAAGATATTTACTATATTGGCCTAGAGAGAATAAAAAGAACTAATAGATGCTTATAGCAGTCTACAAAGATCTTATAGATATTATTAGAGTTGAAAATCACATAAATCTAATAGACCACCCCTATCTGCAGGCTCTAAATATATAGGAAATACCTATAATTAGTAAATAAGCGCCCTGGTACACACAAATTATCAATTGCTATGACACATAGATTAGAGCAGGCCAACAATAACAGAAGGCTACCCCTAGACGCTATAGGGCCATTAACGATACAGATTAGACTTCTCTTATAGAGGATAGATATCTATTAATAGGAGACTTTAATACCCATAGCCCTATATAGAACATCCTAGCCCTAGTATAGATTAACGCGGATTCTCTGAAATAGCTTATTAAGTAACATTATCTATATATTAATAATGTTTTTAAAGAAGCTACTTACTATAAATAAACTCTAGAAATATTAATTATTAATTTAGTACTATCCTTATAGATCTTAGAATCACTATAGATCTAAAAGATAAAAAAAGAAAAGCCTATAACATCAGATTATAAGCTTATTATTCTAGTCTAGAAAGTCTTAGAAGCTTCCCTCTAAGAGAGTAACTCTAGAGAAGTTACTAGATGGTAAATAGAAGTATTATAGGCTAATAAGAAGGCTCTAAAACTAATCACTATAATCTAATACTTAGAAGTAACAAGCTACCTATCTCTTAATAACTAGTATACCAAGAAAAACCTTATAAAAGAAACCTAGTAGATATAGGACACCTTAACCAAAATATTTAATAGATATATTAAAGTAATACACCTATATACATACTTTAAATGTTAGTAGAAGCCTAAGTTATGGCAGGTCTAAAGTTTATAAGCTATAGTCTAAAAATAGTAGTAGAAATAGGCCTATACTAATATCATCTATAAGATTACTAGAAATATTTATTTCTAATATATAAGAACCATAAAGAGAATCTATTAGAAGATTTTTTTTAGAGAATAATTATAAAAAGATTTAGAGAATTCTTTTACTAACAATCCTAGTAAGATATAGATAGTATTAAGATATACTAAACCATCTATAAACCCTACTATATTAATACTATAGAGACCTAATCTTAGAGATAGTCTAGCTATAATCTTTATAGATAAGAAGACTTTGATTAGATATATAGTATTCTCTAAAGCTTCTTAAAGTATCTCTCCTAAGTAGCCATCTAGCGGATAGATCTATATGCTTATAATATTAGAGTAGATATAATAGACTCTATTCAGTCAAAGTACTAAGAAAGCCCTAGAGGTGGATAGGCTTAATTTTAAGGCTTATAGACTACTCTAGATACTAGACTCATCCTAGATTATAATACTGACAAGGTAGTACTTCTAATTAGGGATGCACCCAGAGGCCTAGAAGACCACCAAAAACATACTACTTAGAAAGCCAGGGAAGCCTAACTACACCTAGGCTAAAATCTAAAGGGTAATCAGCCTACTAAGCTATTTAGACAAGATTATAGAAAAGCTTGCCACAGGCCTTATAGCCAACTAGTGCGAGTCTCAGGAGGCCTTATACCTAGGCCAGATGGACTACAGGCGGGGTAGAGGCGTAATTAACGCAGTGGCATGCCTTATATAAATAATACACGAAGGTTAGACCTAAAAGCGCTTGGTAGACGCTATTTTTATTAATATAATGGATGTCTTTGACCATATAGACCTTTATAAGCTGATAGAGACTATAAAAGCTGCTGGTCTTGACTATGATCTTATAAGATGGACTCTATTCTTCCTTATAGAAAGAAGAGTAAGCCTTATAATTAATAGCTATAAGATAGTTAAATAATCTATTAAATTAAATCTACTATAAAGCTTATTAGTATTATCTATCCTACTTTTAGTATATATTAGAGACGTGTTTCAGGCTATAAAATATCAGATACCAAAAATTAAAACCTTATCATATGCCAATAATTTTGACTTTATAGTCTAGAGATACTTAGTCTTAGAGGTCTGTAGGCAACTAGAAGAAGTGACAGCTATAGTTATTAAATAGAGATAGGTCAATACCGTGCAATTCAACCCTAAGAAAACCAAGACCACTCTATTTTCTAGAGTTTATAGATAATGGCTTAGAGCTATAATCCAAGAGACTAGAGTATAGGTAGGAGAGACCTTAATAGCCTTCTCTTTAAAAGCTACCTAGTGGCTAGATATTCTATTAGATCCTAAGTTTTTACTTAAAGATCACTATAAAGACTGCTTATAAAAAGATAAAAATACTGAAAAATATATATAAGTACTGTATAGAACCCAAGACCTATTTTTAGACCTAGTATAGCGTATCCAAAAAGCTATCACCCAGGTAGTAACTCTATATAGAGTAGAGCTATAGTAGTAAAGCTAAGAAAACCAACTCTAAAAGCTATAGGGTCTAATTAATAATTAGATCTAGATAGTAATAGATATACTATATATTACCCCCTTAAGACTACTTATAAAAGAAATAACCCTAGAACTAGTTTAAACTATACTAGATTTTAGATAGTACTATTATACTATTAGACTTCTAAAGCTACTACTAGAGCATCCTATAGTAAAGATACTCTTTATCAGTCTATAGAAAGATGATACTTATATACAATCTAAAGAACAACCACTAGAGGACCAAGTCTAGGCAATATTAATCTGCCAAGACCAATGGTCCTTAGATATAAATCTAGCACATATGTCAGAAGAATCGGTAACTCACAGCCAATGGATACATCGAACGGCGCTATTACATCAGCAAGACAATATATTGACTAGTATAGATTGAGACGGCTAGTCTACTGCTTGATACAGCTACCCGCTCGCCAGCACGTGACGAGCTAGAAGCAGACACTACAATATATTGTATCAGGCGATACAATATAGTGTATTAAGTGATACAATATAATATATCAGATAATATATTATAGGAACTATATAGGAACACTTATTTACTATCATATATCTAGTCTATCATGTTTTATTTTCTTAAGGAAATAGCATACTACTATTCACTCTTTAACAACTTTTAAACCTATTATTACGATAGTACTCACTTACTTTCTACTTTGTTTAAGGATTGTCTATACTATTATTCTCTCTCGTCTTTAGCTAACAAAATATTTATCTATAATTCATATCTTGGTGATGAGTTGTTGAACTGTTTGACAATAAAACACCCTTATAGCACAAAGTGTGAGAACTAGATAAGCAATCAATCTTTGCTAATCATAATAGAAAATTTAGCACCATTGATAACCTCTAGCAATAACTCTGAGACTACTGTTAGCTCTTAGACTCTTATTACTAAACTTTACTAAACCTTAGAACGATTTAATGTCTTAGAAGTACAAAGAGATACTAGATTAAAGATTAAAAAGATCAAACCTTTCTTAAAAGTCTCTAGAACTTTAAAAACTTTTTTAATATAAATATTAATCTACTTTAATAATAATATTATCTTAAATAGAGAAGCTAGTAAGATTATAACTATAATAAGCTTTCTTACTAGAGATATAATAAAATAATTCTCTTTATATATAAATAACTAATTAGAAAACCCTAAGTCATAAAAAAAATCTAAAATAGTTTCTTTATTTAATAATTACAAATATTTCAAGAGAAAGCTCAAATAACTTTACAGAACTATTAATAAAAAACTAATTACTATCTATAAAATCAAAAAAGTCAAGTAGTAACAATTAGTTAGAGAATATATCTTAAAATATCTATAAGTATCTAATAATCTCAAGTATAGTAACTAAGAACATTATAACTAGTTTTATTAAGGACTTAAAGAAAGCATCAAAGATATAATCATAACAATGAACCCTTACCCTAAAACATTTTAAGAAATGATAGAAGCTACATTATAAATTAATCTATAATAATATAATTACTAAATAGAAAAAAGAACTATTAGATACTATAAAGAATACTATTAAGCTAATATAAAGAAATCATATAGATCTTAATATAATAAGGATGGAGATATAAGGATATAGCTTAACACAATAATTAGTAAGAAAGAAATGGTATAGCGTAAAAAGGACAAGATATACTATAAGTATGGATAGAAAGGATACTTTTTATAACAGTATTGATAAGGACAAAACTAGAAGAATAATATTAGCCCTTAGAAAGTAGCGATTACCTATTAATAAATTATGATTATTTTACAAATAGTTATTACTTCTATAGAGAGTAATAATAAAAGAGATAATAATTAAATTAATAATCTTAAAAAATTAATAGAATAGAAATTTCAATAGATACTAGATAATTTTAAAGAAATTAGATAAAAAGTTAGTTCTAAACAACTTAAAGGACACTTTAAGTAAAGTTTAGAAAGAAAACTATCTTAGAAAGAAAACACTAAACCAGAAGAAGTATAATTCTACTAATAAATATAGTACTATTTAGCAAAAGAAAAAAAACTAATAAGACAGTCTTATAAAAAAGACTAATATAGATAAACTATTAGACAGTATATTAATAATCTTTTATTAAAAAATAAAGATTAACATCTTCTGATATTTTAAGATGGTAAAAAAAATAATCACATTAACTATAAAGACTTAAATCAAGAACTAGATACCCCATAGAGAACATAGTTAGTAGAAGCAATTAACTAGTTATTACAAAAAATTCTAGAAACAAGCAAAGATATTCTAGAAATAACAAAAGATAATAAAAAAACAACAAATAACAATAAAGAAATAACTAAAAAATTCTTTAAAATTAATTATAATATTTTAAGAAGTAATAGTAACTTCTAAAAATATAATTACACAATATTTAAACTAACTTATTAGAAGAAGTCTAGAATAATATAGATATACTATATTATAAACTATAAATAATACCAATAATAGATTTATTATAAGTGCGACGTACATGGCTAAGAGAATAAGAAACTCGTTGAAGAGTTTTCATACGTCTTACTAACTAAAGAATATTCACTATGCTATAGCAGTTTAGGATATACTAAAAGATGTTCTTGCATATATTATCTATAGATTGGAGGATAGTATTATAAAAAGATATATTGGACTTAATATTATGAATCTAGATGTTTAATATATATAGTCTTGAAGAACCAGTATAGATAGATTTTAAAAGTATTATTAATTATTTATTAATTAAACTATGATTATCTAAAAGATTTTAAAGATTATTGATATTATATAGAAGAAATTTGTCACTCTATATATAGTGATATTAAAAAAGAAGCATATTACATAATTAAATATCTATACTATAAGCAATTAATAAGAAATCAGTATAAGCAATAGAAAATACTTAAGAAATATCAATAACAATATATCAATCAACACTAAAAGAAATATTATATAATTGTAACAACCAGATCTAGAAAAACTGTAATTATTATTTAAGAAATAATCAATAAATATAAGACTAAACTATTTTTTAACTTAAAAGTATCAACAAACTTTATTAATGAAATCTATATTAAATGATATAAAATCTTAAAAAAAACTATAAATTAATAGTAAACAGTACAGAATTTTAAAAGAGAAATTATAATCAAAGAATATATAAAGTAAGTTATAGTTACTTTATAATTAAGAGAATATAAAGAAAGTATTATAATAGATATAAGCTCTTTTAAGCAAAGAGATTTTAATATGCTACTCAGAATAACTTAGCTACAGGAATATAATCTTATTATTAACTAAAAGAATAAAATTATATTAATAGACCTAAAGATACTATAAACTATGATATTAGAGGTTAAACTGAATCAGCAGACGAAGATAGATCTAGTTAAAGAAATTAACGAAATAGATTAATAAACTAAAATATAAATAAAACTGAAAGAAATCTACAAAAAAGAACTAAAAGAAGTATTAAAAAAATTATTAAAAAAATATTATAAGTTTATTAAATTATTTATAAAGAAAGACTATTAATTATTAATATATTTATTAGAGTATAAGATTATAATTAAACTAAAACTAGAAGCTAAACTTAGATAAGTAAAATAACGATAAAAATCACCTTAGAAATTATAGATTGAAAAACAATTTATCACTAAATTCTATATTACTAGATATATCCGAGAATTAAGCGTACCAAACTCAGTATAAGACCTATTTATACCAAAGAAAGATAAAACATTACAAATAATACTAGACTATTGACTAGTAAATAACTAGACAATTAATAATATAAATAAGACACTACATTAGAAATAAAAAAGAGATTTACTGCAAAGAGTATAAATTATGATAATATTTAACATTTAATAGAGATATTATAACTTATAGATAAAGAAAGAAGATATCTTAAAGACAGTATTCTTAACAGATTAAAGACTATATAAATAGGTAGTTGCTTTAATAGGTCTTAAGAACCTACCTACCCAGTTTACAAGATATATAACGCATATCTTAAGAGAATATCTTAATAACTTTATCGCTGTATACTTTGATAACATTATTATATTCTTAAAAGATCCCAGCAAGCACAATAAATATGTCAGGAAAGTTATAATAAAACTTATAAACATAGAATTGACTCTTAAGATTAAGAAGTGTGAATTCGATACTATTTAAGTTAATTATTTAGAAATAATATATATAATAAATAGAATAGAAATATTAAAGGAAAAGATAGATGCTATTCTTAAATAATCAACTTTAGAAAATATTCACAACATTTAATCTTTTCTTGAAGTAACTGGCTATATTTGACAATATATTAAAAATTATGCCAAGATAATGACGCTATTTACAGAGTTAATCCGAAAGGATGAGCCTTTTAATTAAATAATAGCTAGATAATAGACCTTTAAATAAATCAAAGAACTCGTTGGAAGTGCGTTAATTTTATAACTTTACAATCAAGAACTACAAAGTATTATATAAATAGATATATCAGGATATGCTTTAAAAGTTATTCTTGAATAAGTTAATAATAAAAAAGAAACGCAGATTATTATATTTTATTTAAAGAAATTTATATTAGTAAAGGTTAATTACAATATACATAATAGAGAATTACTTATAATAGTATAAGCCTTTCAATAATAGCAACACTATCTCTAAGGAATAAAATATAAGATAATTATAAAAAATAATCATTATAATTTAAAATATTTCATAATAATAAAAGAGCTAACAAAACAACAAATATGATAGTACAAAAAACTATTAAAATATAGCTATCGAATTAAACATATATTAGGAAAATAAAATATTATAATTAACACAATAAGTAGAAGACTAGACTACGCTATTAGAATAGAATCCCTAAGAATAAATATTCTATAAAAAGAATTAGGTATTTTATAACACAATTATACTATAATTATTACTACTACAATAAAAATTATTAATAATAATCTATTTTATTAATAGCTATACAAAGAAATCATAACTAATAAATAAATCCAGAAAGAACAAGAATACCGACAAACTAAAAATAGGAATAGATTAATCATCTAAAATAGATTAATCAGAGTACTGTAAAGAATAACTACAGAAGTTATTTAATAATATTATAATTTACTAATAAAAGAATATCAAGAAATCAAAAAAACAGTTAAAATAATTTTAAGAATATTTTACTTTCTATATATAAGAAAAAGAGTTAAGAATTATATTAAAAATTATAATAAATATAATTAAAATAAAATATTATACTATAAACTCTTTAGAAAAATATAAATACTAAAAATATTAAATAAAGTATAGAGAAGTATTACAGTTAATTTTATTTAAAGACTATTATAGTCTAAAGATCTAGTCATAGGAATTACCTATATCAACGCAATAATAGTAGTTGATCGACTTATGAAATATATTATCACAGTACTAATGCCAAAGAAAATGACTACTAAATAATATATAAAGATAATGATATGATATGTCTTTATATAGACCAGATTACTAAGCGAAATAATCACAGACTAAGACAAACTATTCATCTCAAAATATTAATAGACAATTACTAAAGTATATAAAATACAGCATAATCTATTAACTATTAATTATTAATAGACTAATAGTCAGTCTAAAAGAATAATTCAGACAGTTGAATAATACCTTTAATATTATCTTGATTAGGAACAAGATAATTAGGTAGAATTACTATTACTAATATAATTTACACTTAATAATATAGAAAATGTTACCATAAAACAAGTTTCTTATTTTATGAATCTTAGATAATATCTAAGAATGATATAGTCTAAAGTACTATAAGAAGAACTATTAGAAACTATAATAGTTAAAGCTAAAAAACTACAGATACTTTATCAGATAATATTAAAAGATATTAAGTAGTTAAAGAATAGAATAAAGATCTACTATAATAGAAAGTACAAGGACGTGTTAATCCTCAAAAAGGAAAAGAGAGTCTATTTATTATAACAAATTATTAGATAGAAAAAATTTAACATTTCTATAAAGAGACCAAGTAATAAACTTAACATAGTTAAATATAAATCTTTTAGAATCCAAGAAAAACTTACTAATAATAACTACAAACTCTGACTATTAGCAAGAATGAAGATACACCCAGTATTTCATATCTTATTATTAGAATTAATTAAAAATCCAGAAAATAACAATGATAAAGTAAGTAAAAACAAATACGAAGTTAATAAAATCTTAAAAAGAAAGTTAGTAAATAGGAGAATCTTTTACTTAGTTAGTTAGAAGAGATATAAACTTAAACACAACTTATAAGAATCTATTAAGCACTTGAATTGCTCTGAGAAAATTCGAGTATTTTATTAGAAAGAAACTCAGAAAGAATATAATTAAACTCATTATTAGATAATACTAGAAAATCTTAAATAGTAACAATAATAATCTTATTTAACTTTTATCACTTAGTTTCCTATTATCGCTCCTCCTCTTCCTCCTTTTCTAATTGCTCTAACTCTTCGACCTCTTTTATATCTCTCGCTATAAAATTACCAACACATTTTCAAAGTAGTTTATTCTACTTCTAGAAACAATTTATTTTTATAAGAAGATACTTAACCTCTTTATAAGTCTTTTTCTCTTATAATTAAATTTAATTTTAAGCTGTAATAAGCCGCCGCCACTTTTTATTTAAGAAAAATGACTTAGACTTAATGTATTTCGTACTGGAAGTCTTAACACATTTATTACAACAATCTGAATAATCTGACTTTATGTAAGTCTTATTTAAATAAGCATAGTGAACGTAAGAAAGCACTATTTTAAAATCTTTCTGCTTAATATAACAGACTAAATTATTTTTATAAATATCTGATCTTAAAGATATAGTTAGACTATTATTATAAGTATAGGAAAATAGGAAAGACAGTTACTCATCTATAAATATAGATAATACGCGACTATTTATTAAGCTGTTAGGATATCAGCCTAGAAAAAGAAGATTGTTAGAAGAATTAATAACTCACAGCCAATAGATATATTAAATAGTGCTATTACATTAGCAAAACAATATATTGACTAGTATAGATTAAAATGGCTAGTCTACTGCTTAATACAGCTACCTACTCACCAGCATATAACGAGCTAGAAGTAGACACTATAATATATTATATCAGGCAATATAATATAGTATATTAAGTGATATAATATAATATATCAGATGATATATTATAAGAACTATATAGGAACACTTATTTACTATCATATATCTAGTCTATTATATTTTATTCTCTTAAGGAAATAGCATATTATTATTCACTCTTCAACAATCTTCGAGTCTATCATTACGATAGTACTCGCTTACTTTCTACTTTGTTTAAGGATTGCCTACACTATCGTTCTCTCTCGCCTTCGGCTAACAGAATATCCACCTACGATTCACATCTTGGTGACGAGTTGTTGAACCGTTTGACAACATAAACTATAAGAAACTATAGTAATTAACTCTTTTAAAGGTTTTAAATATATTATAAACTATAATAAGAGATCTATTTTATTATATTTTATAATAAATAGTCTAGAAATTATTATAAAAAAGATAGTTAATCTACTAAATCTTATAATAGATATTAATCTCTATTTAAATAGCTTTAGATTAGATAATAAGCGTGTAGACGCTAGAGTAGCCTATAGATAATCTAGTAACCCCTAGAAGTGGTGACTAGTACTACTAGATATAGGCTTTAAAGTATTTAATATAAAACTTATTAAAATAATTAAAGCCTTAAAGTTAATACTAGCAGATAATCTTATAGAACTAATCAGAGTATATCTAGATATCTAGACTACTATAAGCTAGCTATAGTATATCTAACTAGATCTAGAATAAGCTTTAACATTGTAGGTATATACTCTAGCTAAAAAGCTATAGACTACCAGCCGCAGCGTTACCATACACTGGGTGCCAGGCCACTGAGAGATACCAGGCAATAAAAAAGCTAATAGAGCTACTAAGAAGACTATAGAAAGACTACTAACTAGTAAATATACAGACATCTCATTAGCCTATATTCGATAAGCATATAGTGAGACTGTTAGGACTATTAAGATTAACTAGCTCACTAAGAAGTTAATCTAGCAGAGCTGATAGATGATAAGTTAAGCTTACTATCTATCAAAGAGATAAAAGCTTAATTTAGTAGCTATAGATATTTATAAATATCTAGTAAGTAAATATTACTAATTTAAAACTAGATATACGTTTATTAGTACCTATTTATATTAGATTAAGGTCTAGAACTCCCTATAGTGTCTAAAATATTCTAGAGATAATAAAATAGTAAATTATCTCTTAATAAGCTATTACTAATAGCACTATTAATAGAAAAAGCTATACGCTGTCTTAGTTAAGGCTAGGATAGAGACTCTAAGGATTAGTAAATAGTCTCTAGAGATATGTCTATTTAAAGACCTTAAGGTTATTAAAGTGCTACTGGTGTTTATAGAGGTTATTAGGGAAAAAGAGGACTATTGATAGATAGAGGAGTAGATCTACAGAGCTGATAACTAGGGGATAGAGATCTTAAACGAAGGTGAGCGTAATGGAGAGGGGTAGCGGGGCTGGACACCCTGCTATTAGCAGTAATGCCCTAATGCTATCAGTTATAAGGAGGGGGTGGTGAGTCTACTACTCATGATAAGCCTCTAAATCGCCCTGCGCATATAAGCGGCTTGAGGTGAGGAAAACGTTAGATAATTATTGAAGCTTAGTGCCTTTTGTCGCTTATAGGGGCCCTTATAGGGATGGTCATCCTCGTAGACCCTATAAGCTAGTTAGAACCGCAGTCCGTTATAAGCCTAAGGCTTGGGTATGGACGTTAAATTTGATTAAATAATAATAATAATAATAATAATAATAATAACTACTTAGAAGTTGAGTATCAGCAAAATCTTAATATAGCTAATAATAGCAGGAAATAATAGATTATCTATAGCTAATTCAGAGAATATCCAAGCTTTCTATAGGTAACTAACATAATATACTGAAGTATAGTAACTAGAGAATCTAAATCCAAGTCCTAAAGATTAAATTATGAGTATAAAAGAGTTTATTAGATAAATAATTATATATATTTAAGTTATAGAATAGTAGCTAAATAAAAAAATAAAATAGCTTAATCAGTTAGAAGTATAAGTTATGATATTCTTTGTAATTCTAGTAACCATTACTGTTTAAGTAGTAATAGTTATAGAAGGATGTATTAAACTATCTAAGCTTATAATCTTTGATAGAACTTAATCTAAGTTAAAAATATTTCTAGTTAATATAGATATATATCTCGACACTAACAATCTCACTAATAAGAAGAAAAAGATTATCTTTATAGTATCATATTTTATTAATATAATAGTTAAATAGATGTAATCTATTCTAAGTAATTATTATAGTAATATCAAAGAAGATTAGAATACTATTACCTAGAATTTATTTACTAGTTATAAAAAATTTAAAGAAAAGATTATTAAAGTCTTTAGAAATATTAATAAATAATAGATTATAGAACGCCAGCTATAATATCTAAGATAGACTAGTTCAATATAATAATTTGTAGCTAAGTTTAGACAAATTATTATATCTTTAATATATAATAATAGAATATAAATTATAATATTCAAGAATATATTTAAAAAAGAAGTTTAGATAGAGCTTATCAAGCTTAACTAACTAATAGATATTAACTGATTTATTGAGATGGCCATTAAGATTAATAATAAACTATTTAAAATTAAGTAAAAGAAATAAGAGTTTTAATAATAGAAAAAATTTAGAGATTTCCTATAACAATCAGCTAGTTAAAGAAAAAGATATGAATCTTAGTATAACCAAGATAGAGATATTAGAATATAAATGAATGCTATTATTACTAAGAAAAAAAAATAATATAGAAAAGAAAAAGTATATTATAAATATAGAAAGAAAGATTATTTTGTAAAGTAATACTAATAAGATATAAATAAAGGACCAGCTAATCTAAATTTATAACAAAAGATTATAATAATTATAGAATAATCTATACAATCACCTAAGTATGATATAGAAAACTCTTAGACTAAATAATCAGATAACAATTATTATTAGCAACAGATAGAAAAAGAAATAATAGAAATAATAATAAAAGTCTTATAATATCCTAAGTCGTTGCAAGGATACTTATAACAGAGCTTAAAGAAAAAATCAGCTTAGGAAGAGTATAACAAGCAGAGTACTAAGAAAATAAACAAAGACCTTTATAAAGATTAGTATCGTAGCTATACTAAAGATTCCTTATTATATAAAAGAACCTTTAGCTGTATAATATTATAGAATAATATAAAATAAATAATATATAAGGATCTATATTAAGAACTAGATTCTTTTAGATAAATAAAACTTACCATCACTATTAATAAAATATCCCGATTAAACTAGAAAGAAATACGATAGCAGATAATTAAAGAAGATATCAATCTGATCAATAAGACTATCTAACTTATTAAGGAAGTATAACAGGAAGTATAAAAATATCTAAAGAAAAAGAAACAGGAAGTATTAAATAATAGCGACCCTAAAAAAATAGAAGAAGAATAGATTAAAGATAAAGAAATACTTATATATAATTATTACTCTATAAAAATAGAATATTAAGAATAGTCTATAAAGACTTAGATGTAACATATTAAAGAATACAACAAGTATCACAAATAGACTTATATAGAATGTCTTATATATAGATAATATTATAAGGAAATTACGGAAGAGTACGAGCGACTCTTATAAACAAGAGAAATACAGTTCTATAATAAATTTATTAGATATATTAAAGGATACATATACAAATACTACTCTGTTATAAGAAGAAATATTCATAAGGGATTATTATAGAAATTATATCTTAACCAAGGATATCTATAATATTAGCAGAAAAAGAATCTCTATGCTTGGTTCCCTATAACACCCTAGATCCTGTATGCATCCTAATTTGAATATCTAACTAGAGATCTGACATGCTAGTACGTCTACCAAGAATAAGAACATCTTTATTATAATAAAATCACTATATCAGAATACTAATTAAGAACTTATTAATTCCACAAGGAAATATTTATAATAATAGAATAACAGTAGAACAAATAGTGTAAAGAGATTCACTATTACCAGAAGATATATCGAAAGATTTATCATATTGCAGCAATAATAGAAATTAAAAAAAGATCTATTATCCTTAATATAATAATTAATAAAAAAAAAATAAGAATACTGATTAACTTAGAAGTAAATAAAAACTATATTAATAAAGAATTTATATAAAAATACCAGATATTATATAAGTAAACTATAGAATAGATTAAAATTATAGAAGCTAATAGAAATACTATTAATAAAAGATATAAGAAGTAAATTAGAAATACAAAGGTTTAATTAGATAATTATCAGTCTGATATTTTATTCGATCTAGCATCACTTAACAGCAACTATTATAACATAATAGTAGAAATAAAATAGCTAAAGAAAATCAATCTAGTTATTAACTAGACCAATAGAATAATCATAGTTGACCAACAAGAACTTTGAATAAACCTAGAGATTAGATGAATCACTAAAATATATAAAAAAATCAATTACAGAATAAAACCCAAACTAAAAGAAATCTATGAAAAGGAACTTGCTAAAGTATTAACTAAACTACTAAAAAAATACTATAACTATATTAAACTATTTATAAAAAAAGAATACCAAATTCCAATATACTCGCCAGAATATAAATTATAAAATAACTATTAAACTTAAACTAGAAGCCAAGTTAATATAAGTAAAACAATAATAAAAATCAAGAGATAAATAGAAAATAGAAAATAAGTTTATTAATATCTTTTACTCTATAAGATACTTATAAGAGTTAAGCTTATTAAACTTATTATAAAATATTTATATACTAAAGAAAAATAGTATTAAATAAATTATATATAACTACAGACTGCTGAATAATTAGATTATTAATAATATTAACAAGTTATTATATTAAAAATAAAAGAGAGACTTGCTATAAAAAGTAAAAATTATAATAATATTTGATATTAAATAGAGATACTACAATCTGCGAATAAAAAAAGAGGATATTCTAAAGACCACTATTCTTATAGATAAGAAACTATATAAATAGATAGTTATATCTATAAGATTAAAGAATTTATTTATATAATTTACAAAATATATAATTTTCCTATTATAGAAATATCTCAACAAATTTATAGCAGTTTACTTTAATAATATTATAGTCTTTTCTAAAGATATAAAAATATATAATCATTATATATAATACATAATAGACAAGCTAATAAAAATAAGAATCACACTAAAAATCAAGAAATATAAATTTAACATCACTATAGTCAAATATCTAGAAATAATATATTCACTAGAAGGACTCTAGATCCTATCAGAGAAAGTTGAGGCAATCACTAATTAGCCTGTATCAACTGAAGTTATCTATGTATAAGGATTTCTAGAAGCAAGTAGCTATATTAGATGATATTTAAAAAAATACTTAGACATTATAAGATTAATAATAAAACTACTATAGAAGAAATAACCATTTAAATAAAAATAAAAATAATAGAATACATTTAACAAAGTTAAGGAATTAATTAAAAAAATACTAATCCTTAAACTATATAACTCTAAACTATAAAATTTAATATAACTAGATACATCAGAATTCACCTTAGGACTTATCTTAGAACAGATTAAACTAGAAGAAGAACAAGTTATTGTTATCTTCCACTTACGATAATTCATAAAAGCAGAAAGAAACTATAATATATACAACCAAGAACTATTAGCTGTTATTAAAGTCTTTAAACACTAGAGATATTATTTCTAAGAAGTAAAATATAAAATAATTATATAAAGTGATTACTATAATCTAGTATATTTTATAAAAACCAAAGAATTAACAAAAAGACAAATAAGATAAGCACTTAAACTAGTATTATTTAACTTTAGAATTAAATATATTAAAAGAAAAGAAAATGTTATAGCTAATACTCTTAGTTAATAACCAGACTATAGAATTAAGATCGAACTATTAAAAACAAATATTCTATAATAAAATCTAGATAAAATACCCGCCGGGAAAATCAAAAATCGATCTTTTACAATTCAACG
>CVMT01000011.1:1053557-1073763 GCA_000985935.1 Talaromyces islandicus | reverse complement strand
GATTAAATAATAATAATAATAATAATAATATCTTATTTAGTAGATTTAAATATTATTATTAAATATTATCTATAAAAAATATAAAACTTTACTTATCTTTAATATAGATTATATAACTTACTCTAGTTATGACTAGTTTTAGATAGCTCTCTTTATATATATCTTTATTATATCTAGCTTTTTTAGAGATCTATTTTATATAGTTATATTCCTATTTATAGATAAATGCTTGATATCTCTATATATATACTAAGATAAAATCTATATTTTAATATTAGAATATTACCTTGAAATATTACTAGTAATAGAAAATTAAACTTATTTTTGATTCTTAGAAATTTACTTATTAGAGGATTATTGAGACAGTCTTTGCATTTAGACATAATTAAAGATTCTAAAAATAGATTTTAGTTTATTACTAAAATATATGACTTACTAATTATTATATATAGCTTTAGAAATAAACTCACTTTTATCTCTTTATACCAAGTCAAGATAATTTCTAAATTTTTTTAAAAAGTTAGAAATATTACTTAAAAGTATTACTAGTTAAATTCATTTTAAAAATAACATAATATAGTAAAAATCCTAATAAATATATCATATTTGAAAAGATGTATACAGTATACTAACATAATTTCTAATTAGAAAATATTAAGAATAAAGAGAAATAAATATAAATAAATAAACAAAATTTCTTTACCCTTGACATTATCTATCTATTACTAAGTCATTAGACTAGCTAGTATATTATCTTCTATTATTATAAGTTAAAATTAATATCTTATATATAGAAATTCGAATCTTTTTGAATAGAATAATTATTTGATAAAAATTTTACTAATATTATTACTTAATATTGTTATTAGATATCTATAATATCAATCAATCTAACTGTCCAGCGTGCGACAGCTTATTATCGTAATTTGTAAGATGATAAACTTAAGTATCATCATTACTATAATGCTGATTGAAAAGCCCAATATATCGCTCGCAAGAAAATCAAATAGATATCTAAGTGATAAGTTATAATTTGGTAACATTTCTTGATAACAATCAATATACTAAATATCAATCTACGATAAATTAGGCTTAATGCCAGCCTAATAGAATAGAAAGCCCTTGAGGACGAGACAGTTAAGAAACTAATAATTGCTTATTTTGAGAAGACAGTATCAGCTAAATAATTTAAGAAGTAGCTTCAGATTAAAAAAGCTGAAAAAGCACTTAAAAAAGCTGAAGAAAATCTTTTCACTAAAAAAGAGCTAGCTAAGTTAACTAAGGATTCTATAGCTTCTATTTTAAAAGAGCTAGATAAGTCTAAAAAGATAATATTATTAAGTAATATTTACTCTATAATCTACTAAAATTAGAATAGTCAATTAAGGATCTAACTCTTACTAAATAAATCAGTTATTATATAAGCCGTCTAGTGTCTGGTCTAGAGATGAACACAGGTCGGGTCGGGTTGGACTTTTCAACCCGACCTGCAGGTTTAGGTTGAACCCGACCTGTCAAGACACAGGTCAGGTTATATTATAAGTCCAACCCAACCTAAAAAATAGGTCGGGTTAAGGTCGAACCTGCCAAGAAATCTCTAGGTTAAACTTTTCAACCTGATCTACAGATTTAGATTAAACCTGACCTATTAAAATACAGATCAGATTATATTATAAGTCTAACCCAACCTAAAAAATAAATTAAGTTAAAATCGAACCTGCTAAGAAATCTCTAGATTGAATCTAATCTGTCAAGATACAGATCAGATTATATTATAAGTCCAACCTAATCTAAAAAATAGATTAGATTAAGGTTGAATATTTCAATCTAGGTTTAATCTAACCTATTATAAATCTGTAAATCTATAGATACTATTTATAGACTCTATCTATATAGACTATTATTTAGTGAATCTATAGATACTATTTACAGACTACATTTATATAGACTAATATTTAGTGAATCTATAGATATTATCTATAGATTATATCTATATATATAATTTAAAGATTACTATAAGTAAGATTTGAAATCTTATTAAATATATCTATCTTATCTAGATTATAAATCTTATTATTCTTATCTAGTTTAAATAGTATAAAACTACTAATAGCTTTATTATTAGAACTAGAAGTAGATATATTATTTTTTAAAGTATTATTATCTAGATTTAAAGAGAGTAAAGAAGATATAGAGATAGATAATTATATCTTAGAGAATGATCTAATTAGATTATCTATATCATCCTGTATTATAAATATAGTAATCTTTAATAAAGCTATAGTATTATCTTCTTTTATCTTTTTATTAATTTAATACTATATTAATATAAATTATTATATAGTTTTATCTAACAACTTATTTCTTTAATAAGATATTATAAATTATTTAATAGAGAATATTTACTTTATACTAATTTTAGTAACTGCTATCATAAGAATATTATAAGTTATTAGAGTTAAGATTAGATATATACTATTTAATTTCTTCTATTATATCAGTATATCTCTATCTTGATTATTGTTATAGAGTAGTCTAGGATCTATAAGATATTTTTTAGCTTTAGATACTGCTTTTTATTTCTCTTTAGATTATTTTATAATAGATCTTATATTTATAACTCTACTAAATTATATAAAGTTATTTATCTAAGATTTAATATCTAATAGTTTATCTCTAGCTTTTATAGACTTATAATGAGTATAATACTCTATATAATAGTTAAGAAATTTATTTTAATATTATTTCTTATATTATAATCTCTATATATGTAATTAGGATATAGTTAGATTATTATTTAACTAGAAAGAATAAATACTTATATTAAAAAGTAATAATTTAACAGTTAAGTCTAGAATATAGATTATTATAAAGAAAAGATTGTCTTATCCCTCTATTTTCATGTAATACTTAAATAGTTATTCTCTATTAGCTTTAATAGCAGTAATAAGTGCACTATATTATTTCTTTGACTTTTTACTAAATTTTGATTCTAAGTACTTTAAGTAATTAAATAGATAACTATAGATTTAAAAGATAGTATATATAGTAGATATATATAAAGCTTCTACAGAATCTATAATCTCAGAAAATAGCTTAAAAATTCTAAAAATACTATTAATATGCTTCTATTCTACATCATTCAGCTTTAAAATAGTGAGATATGTATTATTAGAATGATCAATCTAGATATAGATAGTGTATCTTAGTTACCAAGCTCGATCTAACATAAGATAAGTACTATTCTAATAAGTCTAAATATCTTATTTAAGGATAATATATTTATTACTCTATAGAGTTGAGTTATAACAATAAACTTATTTTTTTAGATCTTGAACACTTTTAAATAATTCTATTTATTACAATAATAACTATACTACTATATATATAGCTTAAATCTAATTATCTTTATAGTTAGTATATTAAATATTCTATAAGTATAAAGAGACTATATCTTTCATAATATATTATCAATAGTAACTTTTATTTTAATTTTTAATAGTTAAGACTTATCAAAATATTTATAATAATTATTATCAGATATAGTGTATAATAATTTTAATAATATTTAAATAGATAGGTTCATTATATATATAAGATAATAAATATAGTTTTATAATACTCTCTAACTACTTTAACTTATAAAGTATTTATTTTAAAGAGCTAATTCTAGATATTGCATTATTATCCTATTATTACTAGTATTATCTATTATAATTACTTGTAGCTATTATATTATATTATATTATTAAAGCATATTTATAATATAAGTAGATAATTAAGAGCCACTATGCTTACTAGATAATAGAATAAAGTTGAGTAATATCTCTTTAAATTCCTAATTTTTAGAAATAAAATATATAGTTATTTCTATAAAATTAAGATGGTTTAGACTAGTCTATATATCTAGTATTAATAAAATTTTTATAGCTTCTACTAAAGTCTTACAAATAGCTTCTCTAACACGACAAGATCGATGATAGATATCATGAGCAAGAGTTATTTGAGAAGGAATAGAAATAGATTATTAATAGATATATAGTATTAAGACGAATTTTAATAAGTTAATAATTTGAAATAGTATATTAGTTATAATAATAAAGTTAAGAATTACTCTTTGAAGTGTTGTAGTAGAATATATAGAATCATTATTATATTTATGTTTCTATAAAGAGTATTAATATATAAGTATATTATTACTAGAACAGCAAAGATACTTTAATTAATATAAAGTTTAATGTTAATTGAGGTAGATCAGAGACTATATTCTGTTTTTAGTAATAAGAGGTTTTTAGATGACGATCTATATGACTTAATCTAACAATCCTTGGATGTACTAATTGTAAATTATATCTAAGATAGAGAACTTTAGAGTTATTAGTTAGTAGAGAGACTACCTCTTTAAAGTGTTGCTAGATATCTTTACTTTTTCTGTTATGGGAGCTCTATTGGAGTATATCTAAATCTAATATAGAAGATATATGTAATAGTATGAATGATGTATTTTTCTACTATTCTATAAATATTATTGTAGTCGTTGTCTTCTAGATAGCGAGATTATTCTTTATCTTGATCTCAGAAGAAAGAGTTTGAGAGATTTCTATCTAAAAAGATGACTTAGATATATTAAATAAACGTTAAGATAATATAGTAATTAATAAGATTATAGAAAATCATATACATGCTTGAATAAAGTATATTAAAAAAAAATAAAAAGAGGGTGTATAGATTATATTAATATAGCTTCTTCTGCTGATTGTTTTATGATAAGTCTATTATTCCTAACCTCTATATAACATTCTAGAACTATATTATATATTATAGCTCTGGAATACTATATAGAAGTTAGCTATACTTTATTTAGACTTAGTAAGGATCTTCTAAAGCTAACCACCCTACTTACCTATTAAGAATTAACAGTAATAAAAAATATTTATAAAAACTAAACTAATCATACACAATATATTGTAAAGCATTTTTATAAAAAAATATATTAAGTAAAGTAATATCTATAATTATAAAAGGTTAGCTAAGGATATATAAAGAGAAAGAAAGCTATATAAAGAATAATAGTGTAGATATCTATAAAAGTAAAGTAATAGTATATATATATAATGTGATTATATATAATATATATTATATATTACATAACTTACCTAATATATATAATATACAACTATATATTATACAGTACTATTAGTAATAATTAAGTAATAAATTATATTTATTATAATATATTTATATCTTACTAGAGCTAGTCTATAGATACTATCTATAGACTCACTCTAGTAGAGAGTTCTTAATAATTATTTCTATACTGCATATTTATAACTAATAGTTAATATTAATAGTATTGCAGCACACTCCTTGCTAAAAATAACATATGCCGCAGCTCAGTCCTGATCTGCTTACTCGCTCGCTCCCTATATACTCGATCTTATAGTATAATTACAGTCTTTAACTGTTTGATATAGTTTACTTAATTAATTTTAGAGTCTTAATACTCTCACTCTATATAGACACTTAAAATCCTACACTCAACTATATCTATATTAGCTATTGTAAGAATCCAGCCTATTATTACTAGCTAATTATCTTATATCGTCTGTTGATAGTAGCAAGAAGATTACTAATCTATTTTTATAGTAGAAGAAGTAAATCTTAAAGAAATAAATAAAATAAATAAATATAATATTAATAGCTAGTAATTAATTAAGATATTAAAACTCTAGTTACTATATATTATTCTTTACTTTTACTAATATTAATATTAATATAATTATCTTCTTGTAGTAAGAACAAGATGTGAAATTATCTATAATAAATTCTAATATAACTAGTAATTTTGCTTATTAAATTAAGTCTATAGATTCTTTCTATCCTAATATACCAAGATGATCAGATAGTGTCACACCTTAAAATAATCTTAATTACCCACTTCTTCTTTCCTTATCCAAGCTTCAAAACAAGCCAATCAGCACCTTTTAGAACCAGTATCAATCTAATACTTTAACTAAGAAATTCTATTTAATAGTGCTTAGATATATACACTCTATTAACTCTTTATAGAGAAACTTTAAAATATAGCTAAAGCGTTAAGATGCGCCAAATAAGGCCAAAGTACAAACAATCTAAGATAACATCAAGTGACCCTAGTGAGCCACTCCTCTAGAAGTAATTTATAGAGTCTCTTTGCTAAGCATCTAGCTATATTTCATATCTTTCTAATAGATTAATACTAATCTATATTATTCTCATAGTATCTCTACTCTTAGTATAGTCTACCTAGCCAAGCTAAAAGATAATCCTCCTGCTAGAAAATCGAAGCGTAAAGTATCAATCTCTAAAGATAATTATGTTAAGAAGAAAATAAAAATACTTAAAACTAATAATAAATATAAAAAATACTTATTAGATAAGATATAAAATATAGCTTAGAAAGACTAGATTAGTTTTTCTAGAAATAATGTAAGCCTATCATCAATCAATAATAAAGAAGAAAATAGATCCTAGAATAATAGAGAGCTATCTAATAATTGTTATAAATCCTTACATAAAGATAAGATAAAGTAATATTAGGATATCTTACTAACCAACAGATTACTTAAGAAAATCAAGTTATAGAATAACTGTATCTAGGCTATATTTTATATTATCTTTATCAAAGAACTATAGACATAATATATAAATAAAATTTTTTATAGACTAATAAAAATTTTTTTAAAAAATTATCTATAGCCCTTTTAAGAAAAATCATCTAGATTCTAAAGAAATAATTATATGATAGTTAAGAGTCTAATTAAAAAAGATAAGATATTAAGACAAGACATCTTCACCTTAGAGGATATTGATTAGAATATGTAGATAATATCTAATTAGATAGTATCTATACTTATTAAAATTAATAAATAAAATAGCAAGAATATTAATAGACTCTTTCACAATATAAGCATATTAAGTAACAGATAATTTACCCTCTTATTCACCCTTATAAGAATATTCCTCAAGGACTGCACTCTATTCTATATAGATCGTATATAAAAACTATTAAAATATAATATAGCTAAAAAGAAATATATCTATAGAATCCATCCTTATGTAAATACTACTTTAAGTAAGATATAATCCTATAGATTTCTTCTATAGAAATAATTTATAGACTAGCTCCTACTAATCTATTACTAGTCAAAAGACGACACCAGATTAACTTAAAAGAATAAGTAAAAATTAAAATAGAAGATAATATTTACTTTTAAGAAGCTACCAAAGGCTAAAAAGATGTGAATTAAGAAAATAATACGTGAAAAACTTTTTAAATTAGCTAACCCTTAGTATAAAGTAGCTTCTAATGCTGATGAGAAAGTTATAATCCTCTTTGATCCATCATCTGCTAGTGAGTTCTAGTAGTGAACTGAACTTTCTAGAGATAGGATAAAAATTGAATTATACTGTAAAAGCGATACTTTTAATATTACAGACCTATAGTGGTAGTCTGAGCTGATTATTATAATATTAAAATATATTAATATAATACTTGTCTATAATACTAGCGTTATTGAGTATAATCTCTCTTAGCTATTTTTAGAGTTTTTTCTTTTCTTGATAATTATTATTAAACTAATAATAAAAAATATGTCTACCGTGACATTAAGTTAGTTATTAGGTGATGTCTTAGACTATAGTCTATTTCTTATCTAGAAGATATAACATATATATAAGGAATAGACTTTTAAGAATATTAAAGACTTTATATTCTAGTAAGATCTTTATAAGGATTTATATTTATATCTAAAAGAATAAAAAGACTAGAACAAATATCTTCAAACTAAAACCTAGGTTAAAGAGAGTGAAGAGATACCTTCTAATATACTAATTAGAGGTCCTGTGGAGTCTATTACTATTAATATAATAAAAGTAGACGCAGCACTCTTAGATAAGTTAGATAGCTTAGATAATAATATTAAACTCTAACAAGATAATATTGAAGAGATGCTAGCTGTGTTAAACGCTATACAGTCTAGTGACCTTTTTAAAATCCTAGGTTTTTAAACAAATAAATCTATTACTAACTAGCAGTTGGTAGTGTCAGAAGAATCAATAACCCACGACCAATCGATAAGGTAGCAGACGCTACTTATATAAGCAAGGCTTATCCGAAATTGTTATTGGGGAGATTATCTAATTGTACCTAAGAAGGAGGAAACGCCTATACTTATACTCTGGATAGAAAGGAGTTCTCTATAAAAGAATATCATATATAGAATAAGATATTATATAGAAAACGATATCTTATGGAAACATATTCCTTATAGAAAGGTTGTTTAGACAGAAAGAAGCTCTAAACGGAAGAGTTGCCCAAACGGAACTAGATAACTTACGGAAAGGACTATCTTATAGAACCAGACACGTGACTACATAGTAAATATAGCAGTCTATTAACAAGCGCTATGCTCGCTCGAATATAGCATATAGAATACTCATCTAACAACTTGATATATACGCTATATATAAAAACAACTATATAAGGACACTCGTTTACTATTATATATTTAGTCTATTATATTTTATTTTCTATTCAAATCGAATATATACTTTATTTAGCTTATCAACTTATTATTCAATTTATTTTGATATATTGCTTCACAATATATCTTAGCCTTAATTACTCTTAGAATACTTATATTCTACCATCCCAGTCACTTAGCAGAATACTATTAATAGATTACTTCCTCTTAATAAAGAACAGTTGATACATTTTAATAATAAAACATTCTCACAATTAACTACTTAGAAGTTAAGTATTAGTAAAACCTTAATATAGTTAACAATAGTAGGAAACAACAGATCGTCTATAACTAATCTAGGGAATGCCCAAGTCTTCTATAGGTAACCAGCACAACGTATCAAAGTATAGCAATTAGAGGATCTAAACCTAAGTTCTAAAAAACGAATTGCAAGTATAAAAGAATTTATTAGACGAATAACTATATATATTTAAGCTATAGAATAGCAGCTCAGTGAAAAAACAGAATAGTTTAACCAGCTAGAAGCTCAAGTTATAGCACCTTCTACAACTTTAGCAGCTATCACTACTCAAGCAGTAGCAGCCGCGGAAGGACGCATCAAGCTATCTAAATCTATAACCTTTGATAGAACTCAATCTAAATTAAAAACATTCCTAGTCAATATAGATATGCACCTCAACGCTAGCAATCTTACCAATAAAAAAAAAAGATTATCTTTATAGTATTATGCTTTACTAATATAGTAGCTAAATAAATATAATCTATTCTAAATGACTATTATAGTAATATCGAAGAGGATTAGAACACTATTACCTAGAACCTATTTACTAGTTACAAAAAATTTAAAGAAAAGATTACTAAAGCCTTTAAAAATATTAATGAATAATAGACTATAGAATGTTAGCTATAATATCTAAGATAGACTGATTTAGTATAACAACTCACAGCCAAGTTTAGACAAATTATTATATCTTTAATATACGACGATGAAGTACAAATCGCAATATTCGAAAATATGCTTAAGGAAGAAGTTTAGATAGAGCTTATCAAGCTTAACTGACCAACAGATATTAACTAATTTATTAAGATGGCTGTCAAAATTAATAATAAACTATTTAAAATCAAGCAGAAAAAACAAGAGTTCTAACAATAGAAAAAATTTAGAGGTTTCCTGTAACAATCAGCCAGTTAAGAAAGAAGACGCGGACCCCAGTATGACCAAGACAAAGATATTAGAATGTAAATGAACGTCATTATTACTAAGAAAGAAAAAGAACAGTATAGAAAAGAAAAAGTATATTATAAGTATAAAAAGAAAGGTTATTTCGCGAAGTAATACCGACAAGATATAAATAAAGGACTAACTAACCCAAGTTCACAACAAAAGATCGCAATAATTATAGAATAACCTATATAATCATCTAAGTATAATACAGAAGACTCCTAAACCAAGCAATTAGATGACGATTATTACTAACAACAGATAGAAAAGAAAATAATAGAAGTAATAATAAGAGTTTTACATTACTCTAAGTCATTATAAGGACGTTTACAACAGAGCTTAGAGAAAGAGCTAGCTCAGGAAGAGTACAATAGGCAGAGTACTAAGAATATAAATAAAGACTTTTATAAAGATTAGCATCATAGTTATATTAAGGATTCCTCATTATATAGAAAGACTTTTAACCGTATAATATTACAGAATAATATAAAGTAGATAATACATAAGGACCTGTATTAAGAACTAGATTCTTCTAGACAAGCAAGACTCACCGCCACTATTGATAAAATATTCTGGTTAAACCAGAAAGAAATATAACAACAGATAATTAAAGAAGACATCAATCTAATTAACAAGACTATCTAACTTATTAAAAAAGTATAATAGAAAGTACAGAAATGCCTAAAAGAAAAGGAATAAAAAGCATTAAATAATAACGACCCTAAAGAAACAGAAGAAGAATAGATTAAAGATAAAGAAGTACTCATATGTAATTATTATCCTATAAAAATAGAATATTAGAAACAGTCTATAAAGACTTAGACGCAGCATATTAAAGAATATAACAAGTACTATAAATAGACTTATATAGAATGCTCTACATATAGACAATATCACAAAGAAATTGCGAAAGAATATAAGCAACTTTCATAATCAAGAGGAATACAGTTCTATAATAAATATATTAGATACGTTAAAGGATATATATACAAATACTACCCTGCTATAGAAGGAAATATTTATAAGGGATTATCATAGAAACTATATCTTAACTAAGAATACCTATAACACTGGCAGAGAAAAAATCTTTATGCTTAGTTCCCCATAACACTCCAGATCCTCTATATATCCCAGTTTGAATGTCTAACTAGAGACCTAGCATATTAGTATATCTACTAAAAACAAGAACATCCCTACTATAACGAAATCGCCATATCAGAATACCAATTAAGAATCTATTAGTTCTATAAGAGAATACTTATGATAATAGAATAATAGTAGAATAAATAATATAAAGAAGTTCACCATTACCAGAAGATATATTAAAAGATTTATCATATTACAGCAATGATAGAGATTAAGAAAGAATTTATTATTCTTAACATAACAATCAATAAAGAAAAAGTAAAAATATTAATTAACTCAGAAGTAAATAAAAATTATATTAATAAAGAATTTATATAAAAACACCAGATATCATATAAGCAGACTACAGAATAGATTAAAGTTATAGGAGCCAATAGAAATACCATTAGTAAAGGATATAAGAAGCAAATCAGAAACATAAAGATTCAATCAGACAATTATCAGTCCGATATTTCATTCAACCTAGCACCACTTAATAGCAACTATTATAACACAATAGTAGAAATAAAGTGGCTAAAGAAAATTAACCTAGTTATTAACTAGATTAATAGAACAATCACAGTTAACCAACAAGAACTTCAAATAAACCCAGAAATCAGACGAATCACTAAAATACATAAAAAAACTAACTATAGGATAAAATCCAAACCAAAGGAAATCTACAAAAAAGAACTTATTAAAGTATTAGCCAAACTACTAAAAAAATACTATAACTATATTAAACTATTTATAAAAAAAGAATATTAGATTCCAACACACCCACCAGAATATAAAGCAATTATTAAACTAAAGCTAGAAGCTAAGTTAACTCAAGTGAAACAATAATAAAAATTAAAAGATAAATAGAAAGCAAAAGATAAGTTTATTAATACCTTTTACTCTATAAAATACTTACAAGAGTCAAGCTTATTAAACTTATTATAAAACATTTATATACTAAAAAAGAATAGCACTAAATGAGTTATATATGACTACAGACTACTGAATAGTTAGACTATTGACAACACTAATAAGTCATTATACTAAGAACAAAAAAAAGACTTGCTGTAAGGAGCAAAAATTATAACAATATTTAATATTAAATAGAAATACTATAACCTACGAATAAAAAAAAAGAACATTCTAAAAATCACTATCTTTATAGATAAAGGACTATATAAATAGATAGTTACACCTATGGGATTGAAGAATTTACTTATACAATTTGCGAGATATATAATCTTCCTATTACAGAAGTATTTCAATAAATTTGTGGTTATTTACTTTAATAATATTATAGTCTTTTCTAAAGACATAAAAATACATAATTACTATATATAATGCGTAATAGACAAGCTGATGAAAGTAGGAATCACATTAAAAATTAAGAAGTATGAATTTGATACTATTATAATTAAGTACCTAGGAATGATATATTCGCTAAAAGGACTCTAGATCCTACTAGAAAAAGTTAAGGCAATTACTAATTAGCTTATATCAACCAAAGTTATCTATATACAAGGATTTTTAGGAGCAAGTAATTATATTAGAAGATACTTGGAAAGATACTTAGATATCATAAGACTAATAACAAAACTACTGCAGAAAGAATAATTATTTAAATAAAAGTAAAAATAACAGAACGTATTCAACAAAGTTAAGAAACTAGTTAAAAGAGTATTAATCCTTAAACTATATAACTCTGAACTATAGAACTTAATATAACCAGATATATCAGGATTCGTCTTAGGACTCGTCTTAGAATAGATTAAACCAGAAAGAGAACAAGTTATTGTTGTTTTCCACTCACGATAATTCACAAAAGCAGAAAGAAATTATAATGTATATAATCGAGAGCTATTAACTGTTATTAAAGCCTTTAGACACTAAAGATATTACCTTCAAAAAGCAAAATATAAAATAATTATATAGAGTAATTACTACAATCTAGTATATTTCATAAAAATCAAAGAATTAATAGAAAGACAAACAAGATAAACACTTAAATTAGCACTGTTTAACTTTAGAATTAAACACATTAAAGAAAAAAAAAACATTATAGTTAATATCCTTAGTCGACAACCAGATTATAGAATTGGGATTGAGCCACCAAAAATAAATATTCTATAATAAGATCTAGATAGAATACAATACAACAAGCAAGCAGTCCTAGTAATAACAATCACTATTTACAAGATAGAATTTCAAGCAAGATTGCAAAAAGTAACACAAGAAGATAAATAAATTTAAAAAAAACTTGAAGCAGAAATACTTCGAATAGAAAAAGGACTTGCTATCTGGAGAGACTAGATTATAATTCTAGCCTAAATAATTAATAAGATTATCAATATGCATCATGATCTACTAAATAGAGAATATTAAAGGATTGATAAAATTATTAAAATGCTTAACCAAACTTACTACGTCTTAAACATAATAAAAAGAATTAAAGAATATATCTAATAATATAATAACTATAATTAAAATAAAATATCACGACACAAACCCTATGGAAAAATGATCATTATGGATATTTTAATATAAGCATAGGATAGTATTACAGTTAACTTTATCTAAGGACTATCAGAGTCAAAAGATCCAGTCACTGGGATTATCTATACAGATGCAATTATTATTATGGATAGACTCACAAAATACATCATCTTAAACCTAATAATAAAAAATATATCTATAGAATAACTTACTATATTAATACTTAGAATTATATATATATAAACAGGATTGCCAAAGAAAATAACTTTAAATTAAGACAAGTTATTTATATTAAAATATTAGTAGACTATTGCGAAAGTTTATAGAACAAAGCACAAGTTATTAACCGTAAATTACTAATAGACTAATAATTAGTCTGAAAGAATGATTCAGACAGTATAATAGTACCTACGATATTACTTAGATTAGAACTAAGGAGATTGGATAGAATTACTACCAATCGCATAGTTTGCTCTAAACAATGTTGAAAACACGATAATAAGACAAGTATCTCACCATATAAACCTCAAACAGCAACTATAAATATCTTAGACAGATATCCTAAAAAAAGACGTATCAGAATAAGCAGTAATTAAAAGAAAATACTTACAGATATTATACCAGACTATATCAAAAGACATCTAGTAGACTAAACTATAAATAAAAACCTATTATAACAAGAAGCACAAGGACGCGCTAGACCTTTAAAAGGAAAGAAGAGTTTATCTTCTATAACAAATAATAAGAAATAAAAACTTTAACATTCTAAGCAAGAAATCTAGTAATAAATTTAATACTATCAAGTACAGACTATTTATAATCAAAAGAAAACTTACAAACGACAACTATAAACTCCAGTTACCTAGCTGAATAAAAGTATATCTAATTTTCCATATCTCATTACTAGAATCAATAACAAATCAGTAAAACAATTTCAATAAAGTAAATAAAGAAGAATATAAAGTTAAAAAAATACTATAAAGAAAAATAGAAAAAGAAAGAATACTGTATCTTATTAAATAGAAAAGCTATTCTATAGAATACAACTTATAGGAATCAATTAGAAACTTAAATTATATAAATAAAATTTAAAAATACTATTGATAAATTAACCAAAGAGGATTAGATCGAAAAGATCAAAAGAATTAGAATCAAACAGAGTACACTCTAAGATAGTAGTAACTATCTCTTAAGACTTCTGCTCTACCTTTTATTTTTATTTTTCTATCTCTACTTACTTTCACTCCTTCTCTTCTTTCAGTTTTTCCAACTCCTTCACATCTTTTATATTAGTTTAAATAAATTCATCAGTATATTTTTAAAGAAGTTTCTTTTACTTCTAAAAACAATTCATACAAGCCATAAAAATGATTATCTCTTTACAAGCCTTCTCATCATTTTTATCAATCTTCTTTTAAGCGGTCAAGAGCTTCTTTTATATAAGATTAGATAAAGCTATATTAATATAATAGCAGCAATTATTACGAGCATACTCGCTACAACGACTTAAGATTTTAGATTTTATGCATATATAACCTCTCTTAGCGCAATATTAACAAGGAATAAGCAAGGTAACATTAGATTACTCTATTCGCGTAATTAAGTTATCCTTTTGAATATTTAACTTTAAAGATATAGTTAGAACATTATCATAAAGAATGTTTTAGAAACAAGAACTAACTTACTAACAATATAGAGATATACAACTATTTATGTAACTATTAGAACACTAGTTTTTTAAGAAGAGGATTATCAGAAGAATTAATAACCCACAATCAATTGATAAGGTAGTAGATACTACTTATATAAGCAAGACTTATCTAAAATTATTATTAGAGAGATTATCTAATTATATCTAAGAAGAAGGAAATACCTACACTCATACTCTAGATAGAAAGGAGTTCCCTATGGAAGAATATTATATATAGAATAAGATATTGTATAGAAAACGATATCTTATAGAAATATATTTCTCATAGAAAGATTGTCTAGATGGAAAGAAGCTTTAAATAGAAGAGTTACTCAAACAGAACTAGATAACTTACGAAAAGAACTATCTTATGGAACCAGATATGTGACTATATAGCAAATATAGCAGTCTATTAATAAGCGCTATACTTGCTCAAATATAGTATACAGAGCACTTATCTAACAACTTGATATATACGCTATGCATAGGAACAACTATATAAGGACACTCGTTTACTATTATGTATTTAGTCTATCATATTTTATTTTTTATTCAAATCAAATATATACTTTATTTGGCTTATCAACTTGTTATTCAACTTACTTTGATATATTACTCCGCAATATATCTTAGCCCTAACCACCCTCAGGATACTCATATTCCACCACCCCAGTCACTCGGCAGAATACTACCAACGGATCACCCCCTCTTGGTAAAGAACGGTTGATACGTTTTGACAGGTAGAAGCATATACTGCTGCGCAAGTATTTAATAATCTAACTTTTATTAGCTATATTAATACAGATAATATTGATCTCAGTAAAATATAAATTATTATCACTTTTCTCCTAGCAGTAAGTTAAAAAGATATAAATTATAGAAGATTTCTATAGACTAACTTCTAATTTTGATAATAGATGGTGTCTTATTTTAATGGTCTAGTTTTAATTATTATACCATCTTATCTTATCTCTTAGTTTATCAATGAGATAATATATATAACTGATTTTTTTAAAGTCTATATCCTATATAGCGATTCATGTAATAAAAAGTATAATGCTTATAGAAATATTCTATCTGAACTCTGAAATAACCATCTAATATTCTCTAAGGAATATCCTGGGATGAATATCGTGGTTATATTATACCATACCCTCGTGGCAAGACACAGCCAGGACTCATAAAACCGTTGATATGACTAGCAGAAGAAACCCTGGATAAAGGCCTCTGATCTCTCTTGGCTAAAATGCTTCTAGAATCAGTTTGAGTGTGTTATATTTAATAAAGTCTATATTATCTAAAATATAACAACTAGTATGTTCAAAATAGTTTTCTAGTTAAAAAAAAAGTTTAATCTACTATTTAGTATTATATTATAGTTTAATTTAATTAAAAATATCAAGTCTATATTAACTCTAATAATTAATCTATAAAATAATAACTAATAGATAGATACAGATATAGATAATAATTATAACCCCTTATACAATACCAATCAGACTAGCTCTAACTACCAGCTTCTGTTCACGGAAAGAGGTATGAAAAAATAGATATAAAATAATAGATCTCTTATTTTCTTAATAAAAGTCTAGACATTGCTGTCTATATAAAAGAAATACTATGTTTATTATCTTATTATATTTTAACTTCTATTTAAAACTAGTCTATAAATCGGTAGAAAAATCTTTTTAGTGTTCTAATAGATAGTAAATATAGAGTTTACTAAATAGAAGCAAAATCTTTATAATATTTTAATCTTTTAATCCCTTAAAGATTTTATTTCTTAGACGAAAGCCAATACCCGCCCTGTATAGAGATCTAATATATTCTGGTTGATTAGTCTTCTTAGAACTTAGCTAGAAGCTAAGCACATGCATAAAGGCATGATATCAGCTAGTATAGAGAAGATGAACAAGCGCCTTGACAATAAAGGCATATTAGATAAGTAACTTATCTTTATATCACTAAAAGAGATATAGATAAAGCTCTAGTATCACATTTAGTAAATTAAAGAAAAAGACAGCAATATAAGAGACCTTGTAGAAGCTATCTATAGAGTCCCTCTTAAGACTACTAATATGGATTATACAATCTTATTATTTTATCTTCTTATAGATACTCCTAAATTATATATCTAGCTGCGGAATATCTACAATAAGATATTTATATATAGAGAAAAATCTGTAATATGAACTTCTAATCCCAAATAGCAATTTTTCACCATTATAATATTAAATTTATATAATATTAAAACTATTTATTACTATTACTTTATAATACTCAGCTAGAGAAGACACCTTATTTATAATTATAATAAGAATCCTTCTGGTATGCAATGCATGGTTAATTCCTACTTACTAGGCGTTTCCGGCATCAACTTCTAGTAGAGAGAAAGGAATATCTATTTTCTATTAATACTCTTCAGCACATCTATTCTTCTTCAAGCGCTAGACTATACTTATCGTCTTAGTCAAGAGCAACTGGTTCTAACATACAAGTACTATCTTATAAAATTATTTAATATCTACTATCTTTAAAACAGTATAAGAAAAGCCATTAGTGATCTTATAATATAACTAGATTCTAATAAGTTCGACTTCTATTTGATTAAAAATAACAAAGATAATACAAAGCTAGAACTTACAGTACTATAGATACAAAATAGAGACAATACTTTATCGTCTATCTGTTCTGTCTTTAAGAAGTATATTGATTCAGCATCCTTAACTATCGTAGAAAAACTATTTTCTATACTCCTTAATGCACAGGTAGTTAATTCTAGTTTTCTTTATAAGGATGGATCTACTGATATTATTATATCCTTATTATTAAAGCTTACTACTCTATATAACTTTACTCTATTATCACTCTTAGTACTAGATAATCATAGCCTTCGCAATATATTGGAAAAACATTATATAAAAGTCTCTTTAAAGAACTCTATTATCATATAGAATTTAACTATAGATCTATATAGTCTTACAGTGTCTAACACTATAGATATTAATATAGAGATAAAAGACTACAATCTTAATACTTAGATAGATAATGACATGAAGTATTATTTATTTTAAGAAGTATATTACAGTGATTTATACAATATTAGTTAGTCTAATAATAGTAAATTCTTTTAGATTAATTAGAACTATAATATATTTTATTCTTTTAATATATTTATAAATCTATATTTTAATCTATTTACCTAGCTAGAATCTTTTTACTAAAAGTTTTAATAGATTAGATTAAATAATCCAATCTAATCATTAGATTAGATTCTAACCTAACCATTTCTTGGTAGATCTAGGTTAGAAAATTCTTTTAACTAACCCATTTACCTAACTAAAACCATTTTACTAAAAGTCTTGGCAGGCCGGGTTAAATAATCCAACCTAACCATTAGGTTAGGTTCTAATCCGACCATTTCTTGACAGGTCCAGGTTAGAAAATTCTTTTAACCAACCCATTCACCTAACCAAAACCATTTTACTAAAAGTCTTGGCAGGCCGGGTTAAATAATCCAACCCAACCATTAGGTTAGGTTCTAACCCGACCATTTCTTGGCAGGTCCAGGTTAGAAAATTTTATTAACCAACCCATTTACCCAGGCCGGGTTATGGGTTTTCAGGTTTTAACCCGACCTGTGTTCATCTCTAGTCTGGTCTTGAAGATGATATCTAGCAGCAAAGTATAGAGGTTCTTGAAGAAGCTGGTTTTACTTATAATGAAGTTAAGAAGGTATTAACTGATCTTATCACGACTCATCTTGATTATTAGAGAATATTTGAAGATGATAACATTTTCAAGTAACATTCTTATTTTTATAATAAAGACTGATATAATTTTAAACTATAGTTTTCAAGATAGATCCAATGTGGAAGTTTCCGATGATGCGGAAGAGGAAAGCAAATCTGATAATAGTGTTAAAAGCGATCTAGATTTAGAAAATGAAGACTCCGATGAAGACTCCGATGAAGACTCTGACGAAGATGTAGATTTCGTGGAGGAGGATATTGATATGAATTCAGAACTGTATCATTCTGATAATAATGAAGTAATAGGTTCTGGCGATTTTGATAATGATCTAGATGAATTCAATGATGAATAAGGGACTATAGGTAGATCTGATGTATACTACATGCTAATAACTACATAGTGGTAAATTGTAGATTCTAGTTTTACAATCAAAATAACTCTTAGCTCGAAATATTATAAATATATAGATTATGAAGCAGTAGATGTTACTATAATATATTATTATAATTAATTATAGATAAAAGTAGGAAAATATTTTATTAGATATTTATTCAGAAATAAAATAATATAATAAAGCTATCTAGATATATATATATCTTTAATTCTTTATTATTTAACAGTAGATATATATATATGAAATTATTACTCTAGATTATTTATATCTTAGATATTTTTTATAAAATTAAAATATAAATTATTAATATTTAAATATATATCAATTTCTTATTTATAATAATTAGTAAAAGATATTACTTAAAAGTATTACCTTTATGGTATACTCAATAATAAAATATATAAATGCTATTTTAATAGCTAAATATATTATTATCTACTATCTATATCAAGTTACTAAATAGTCTTATTATACTCCCCTAATAGTATACTTAGTATTAAAGAGTATAGTTAAGTATTACTTTAGTAATTATAGTATTTCTAATTTTTAACTAGAAAATTAATTAAGTAATCTTTTTTTAGTAATATTTATTATAAATAAAGTTAAAGATTATAGTATTATTGCTATTTATATTAAGTAATAGAATTTATATACTTCTCTCTATAATATACTCTATAGTAAAAAGTATAAATATATAGTATTTTTTATAATAACTATAGGGATAGTTACTGTTACCATAACTAAAGGGATGAAAAGAAGGATAATGCCCTTGATAGATTCACTTCTATCTTCTATAGTAGATTCAGCTATAGCTATAATTTTCTTTTTCTTAAGTATTTAACTAAAGAATTAATAATATAACCTTTTCTAGTAATATTTACTATACTAATTATTAGATATAATAGATTATTAAGCTTTAAGATTATCTCTATTATCTATATTAAGTAGTAGCATTTGTATACTTTCTCTTATAGTATTATTATTATTATTATTATTATTTAATC
>CVMT01000011.1:896943-1047205 GCA_000985935.1 Talaromyces islandicus | reverse complement strand
TTAGGCCAGGGCGTGTCCCCAGGGCCTTCTGCAGGCACCAGTGCCGGAGCAACACCGCTGGTACCCCCTGGGGCCAGTGGGACCGTCCCCCAGAGCGAGGGCTTCACACCTAGCCTAGATACAGACCCCAGGGACCAATATCACCCTTGGAGCGACGCTATGAGCTCAAAAGCGGCTTTTAAGGCCCCGAAGAAAAAACTGCAGGACTACAGCCCAGACGCCCTAAAACGCGTCCTTACAAAGGCTCTATTTGCTTCAGGATATAAGGATATAGAAGAGACTCTATTAGAGCACTTTGTAGGGATGAGTAGTGCTATATTTATAGAGTTAGACGTTGTAAAAGCTTATATTAGCAGTCAGCTGTAGGGCATGGAGCAGTGTCTTTTAGACTAATTAGAGGTTATAGAGTACTGTTTCTTAGCTCTAAAAGTCTAATATATTTACTAAAACGCCTTAAACTAAGCTTAAGACCTTCTAGGGTCTAGAATAGCTGCTTAAGGTTAGAAAAAGCCTCTACCATCCCAAGAGATGACTTTTATTGAGGTTGCGTTTAGACCATCTACTAACCTAATTAGAGATATTAAGCTGATAGAACTATGCAGAGCCTCTATCTTAATATTAAAATTATTATCTAGAACTGACTCTATTATATAGCTAGTAGCAGTACTAGCAAGATAGACTTAATAGGTAGCTATAGCAGCTGCTGGCCTAAAAGAGTAATAGATAGTTACTAAAAAACATTAAATAATCTATAATAGACTCTAAAAGGTATAAATAGATCTAAAGAGTCTAAAGCTAGTTTGTAGTATTAGTAAGAAAGACTATAGGATTATATTTAGATATTAGAATGGGCTTATAGCTTCTAGAATAGCTAAAACTAATATTATTTTATATCTAAACCACTATCTAGTCTAGAAAGACTTCTTAAGCTTTACTAGAGTGATTAATGCTAACTACACTGACTTAGGGGCTATATCAGTGCTACTTAAGCAGGATATTACTACTAATACACTTCTACTAGCTTATAAAGATCTTCTAATAGCTGTCTACTACTAGATTGACTTAGTAATTATAGCAGTAGAACTAAATTAATAATAATATAAGCTTAAGGTATATATAGTATCTATAATATGTTATAGTACTATAGATCTAGATATAGCCTAGAAAGAAATAGAACTAAGGGGTAGTATCCTAATAAGAGACTCTATATAGATTAAACCTCTTATAGTTATCCAGGTCGCCGGTCAGCGTTTTTTAACTATTATTATCATTGTAGGTAGCCTTAAGAAGGCTTGTAGGATTTAGACTTAGAGGCTTTATTTTAGAGATAATAGATACTAAGTAATTGCTTATAAAAAGATAGATAAGGTCTCAGTTTATACCTAATGTTATAGTATAGACTACTAAACCTATAGGGGCTGTAGCAGCCGGTCATCTTAGTGTTTGCTTTGTACAGAGCCATATAAAGCCTAAGACTATGCCTATAATATAATAGACTGTAAAGACTTTATAGGCTATTTATATCTATATATACCTACTAAATATGCTAATTGTAGTGGAAATTACTCTGCTAACTCCTTAGGATATCATAGGCTGTGGGAGGCATGCTGATACCGCTATAAGCGCTATTTACAGATTGAGGTCGTTATGCCGCCACCTCTGGTTGGACAAGAGTCATAGGAGATATAGGAAGGCACTAGAGATCCTTCTAGGGTAGTTATAGAGGGGCTGGCCCAGGAGCTGGCCCAGGAACTGGACCGGGAACTGGTCCAGTAACTAGCTTAGTAATTGGTCTAGCAACTGGCCTAGGAACTAGTCTAGGAACTAGTCCAGGAATTAGTCTAGGAATCTATCTAAGCTTGAAGATTACCTTAGGAGGAGGTATCAGAGCCTAAAGATATAGAGATGGAGAATGGTCTGAGTAGTTTTTCTATACTATACTCGTCCCTATGCCTACTATCGATGTTTGGAGCTGTAGCCTCTATTAATGCTGATTATTTAGTATAATTGTGATTGTGTGTATCCGGCGACTCTAGGGGCTCTAGAGACTAGGATAGAGTGAGATATAGATATTATATATCTATAAGAATCTTATATTAGCTATAAATTCTTCTATCCAAGATATTTACTATATTAGTCTGAGAGAGATAAGAAGAACTAATAGATGCTTATAGTAGTCTACAAAGACCTTATAGATGTTATTAGAGTTGAAAATCGTATAGACCTGATAGATCACCCCTATCTGCAGGCTCTAGATATATAGGAAATACCTATAATTAGTAAATAAGCACTCTAGTATATATGAATTATTAATTGCTATAACACATAGATTAGTACAGACCAATAATAGCAGAAGACTACCCCTAGATATTATAGGGCTATTAATGATACAGATTGGACTTCTCTTATAGGGGATAGATATCTATTAATAAAAGACTTTAATATCTATAGTCTTATATAGAATATTCTAACCCTAGTATAGATTAATACAGATTTCTTAGAACAGCTTATTAAGCGGCACTGTCTGTACATCAATAATACTTTTAGAGAAGCTACTCGCTATAAGCAAACTCCGAAAATATTGATTATTAATTTAGCACTATCCTTATAGGCCCTAGAGTCATTATAGATCTAAAAGATAGAAAAAAAAAGCCTATAACATCAGATTATAAGCTTATTATTTTAGTCTAGGAAGTCTTAGAAGCTTCCTTCTAAAAGAATAACTCTAGGGAAGTTACTAGATAATAGATAGAAGCACTGTAGGCTAATAAGAAGGCCCTAAAACTGGCCACTACAGCCTAGCACTCAGAGGTGGCAAGCCACCCACCCCTTGACGACCAGTGCACCAAGGAAGACTTTATAAGGAAAACCCAGTAGATACAGAACACCTTAACTAAAATACTTAATAGATATATTAAAGTAGTATATCTATATATACACTCTAAACATTAATAGAAGTCTAAGCTATAGCAGATCTGAAGTTTATAAGCTGTAACCTAAAAATAGTAATAGAAACAGGCCTATACTGATACTATCTATAAGGTTACTAAAAATGCTTATTTCTAGTATATAAGAACTGTAAAGAGAATCTACTAGAAGATATTCTTTAGAGAATAATCATAAAAGAGTTTAAAGAACTCTTTTATTAACAATCCTAGTAAGATATAGATAGTATTAAGATATACTAAACTATCTATAAACCCTACTATACCAGCGCTGTAGAGATCTAATTCTAGAGATAGTCTAGCTATAATCTTTATAGATAAGAAGGCTTTAATTAGATATATAATATTCTCTAAAGCTCCTCGAAGTACTTTTCCTAAGCAGCTACCTGGCAGACAGATCTACACACTTATAACACCAGAGCAGATGCAGCAGGCTCTATTCAGCTAAAATACCAAGAAAACCTTAGAGACAGATAGATTTAATTTTAAAGCTTACAGACTACTCTAGACACTAGACTCATTCTAAATTATAGCACTAATAAGACAGTGCTTCTAATTAAAGATATATCTAGAGGCCTAGAAGACCGCCAAAGGCATACTGCTTAGAAAGCCAGAGAAACCTAACTATATCTAGGTCAAGGTCTAGAGGATAATCAGTCTACTAAGTTATTTAGGTAAGATTATAGAAAAGATTACTGTAGACCTTATAGCTAACTGATACAAGTCTCAGAGAACTCTGCATCTAGACTAGATAGACTGTAGGTAGGATAGAGGCGCAATTAATACAGTAGTATATCTTATACAAACAATATACAAAAGTTAGGCCTAAAAGCACTTAATAGACACTATTTTTATTGATATAATAGATATCTTTAACTATATTAATCTTTATAAGCTAGTAGAGACTATAAAAGCTGTCAGCCTTGACTATAACCTTATAAGATAGACTCTATCCTTTCTTATAGAAAGGAAAGTAAGCCTTATAATTAATAGCTATAAGATAGCTAAATAATCTATTGAATTAGATCTATTATAAAGCTCATTAGTATTATTTATTCTGCTTTTAATATATATTAAAGATGTATTTCAGACTATAAAGAGCTAGATATTAGAAATTAAAGCTTTATTATATATTAATAATTTTAATCTTATAGTTTAGGAATACTCAGTCTTAGAAGTCTGTAGATAACTAAAAAAAGTAATAGCTATAGCTATTAAATAAGAATAGGCTAATACCATGCAATTCAACCCTAAAAAAACTAAGACCACTCTATTTTCTAGGGTTTATAGACAGCAGCTTAGAGCTATAATCTAGAAGACTAGAGTGTGGGTAGAGGAAGTCTTAATAGTCTTCTTCCTAAAGATTACTCAGTGGCTAGATATTCTATTAGATTTTAAGCTTTTACTTAAAGATCACTATAAAGACTATCTACAAAAAGGTAAAAATACTGAAAAGTGTATATAAGTGCTATATAGAACCTAAGGTCTATCTCTAGGCCTGATATAGTATATCTAAAAAGCTATTATCTAGATAGTAGCTCTATATAGAGCAGAGCTGTGATAGTAGAGCTAAGGGGACTGACTTTAGGGGCTACAGGATCTAGTTAATGATTAGGTCTAGATAATAATAGATATACTATATATTACTCTCTTAGGACTACTTATAAAAGAAATAGCCCTAGAACCAGCTAGAACTATATTAGATTCTAGACAGCGCTATTATGTTGCTAGACTTCTAGGGCTATTACTAGGATACTCTATAGTAGAGATACTTTTTATCAGTCTATAGAAAGGTAATACTTATACACAATCTAAAAAACAATTACTAGAGGACCGAGTCTGGGCAATATTAATCTATCAAGACTAGTAATCCTTAGATATAAATCTAGTGTATAAACTATAAGAGGCTATAACAATTAACTCTTCTAAGGGCTTTAAGTGCATTATAAGCTATAGTAAGAGACCTATTCTACTATACTTTATAGTAGATAGTTTAGAAATTACTATAAAAAAGATAGTTAATCTATTAAATCTTATAGTGGGTACTGATCTTTATTTAGATAGTTCTAGGCTAAATAATAAGTGTGTAGACGCTAGAGTAGTCTATAGATGATCTAGTGGCCTTTAGAAGTGGTGGCTAGCGCTGCTAGATATAGGTTTTGAAGTATTCGATGTAGAGCTTGTTAAGATGATTAAAGCTCTAGAGTTGGTACTAATAGATAATCTTATAGGACTAATTAGAGTATATCTAGATGTCTAGACTACTATAAGCCGGCTATAATATATCTAATTAGGTCTAGGGCAAGTCTTAGTATTATAAGTATATGTCCTGACAAGAAAGCTATAGATTACTAACTATAGTGTTACCATACATTGGGTGCTGGGCCACTGAGAGATACTAGACAATAAAGAAGCTGATAGAGCTGCTAAGAAGGCTGTAGGAAGATTGTCAACTAGTAAATATACAGATATCTTATTAGTCTATATTTAGTAAGTATGTAGCGAGACTATTAGAACTATTAAAACTAACTAGCTTACTAAGAAGCTAGCCTAGTAGAGCTAGTAGGTGATAAGCTAAATCTACTATCTATTAAAAGAGTAGAAGCTTAACCTAGTAGCTGCAGACATCTATAAGCGTCTAGTAAATAGATATTACTAATTTAAAACTAGGCACGCGTCTATTAGTATCTATTTATACTGGATTAAGGCCTAGAACTCTTTGCGGTATCTAGGATATTCTAGAGATAATAAAATAATAAATTATCTTCTGATAAGCTATTACTAATAGCGTTATCAGCAGGAAAAGCTATATACTGCCTTAGTTAAGACTAGAGTAGAGACTTTAAAAATCAGTAAATAGTTTTTAAAGATACATTTATTTAAAGACTCTAAGACTATTAAAGTGTTACTAGCATTTATAGAGGCTATTAGGGAAAAAGAGGACTATTAGCAGGCGGAGAAATAGACCTGTAGAGCTAATAACTGGGGGATAGAGGCCTTAGACGAAGGTAAACACGATAGAGAGAGATAGCGGGGCTAGGCACCCTGCTATTAGCGGTAATGCCCTAATGCTACCAGCCATAAGGAGGGGATAGTGAGCCTACCACTTATAATAAGCCCCTAAATCGCCCTGCGCATATAAGCGGCGTGAGACAAGGAAAATGTTAGATAATTATTAAAGCTTGGTGCCTTTTGTCGCTTATAGGGGCCCTTATAGGGATAGTCACCCTCGTAGACCCTATAAGCTAGTTAGAACCGCAGTCCGTTATAAGCCTAAGGCTTGGGTATGGACGTTAAATTTGATTAAATAATAATAATAATAATAAAGGCATGTAACTATTTATGTGATTGTCAGGACGCCAGTCCTTTAAGAAAAGGATTGTTAGAAGAATTAATAACTTATAATCAATTAATAAGATAGTAGACGCTACTTATATAAGCAAGGTTTATCTAAAATTATTATTAGAGAGATTATCTAATTATATCTAAAAAGAAAGAAACGCCTACACTTATATTCTAGATGAAAAAGAGTTCTTTATAGAAAAATATTATATATAAAATAAGATATTATATAGAGAACAATATCTTATAGAAACATATTCCTTATGGAAAGGTTATCTAAATAGAAAGAAGCTCTAAGCGGAAGAGTTGCCTAAACAGAACTAGGCAACTTACGGAAAGGACTATCTTATAGAACTAGACATATAACTACATAACAAATATAGCAGCTTGTTAATAAGTGCTATGCTCGCTTAAATATAGTATATAGAGTACTCAACTAACAAATTAATATGCATGCTATATATAGAAACAACTATATAAGGATACTTGTTTATTATCATATATTTAGTCTATTGTATTTTATTTTCTATTTAATCGAATATATACTTTATTCGGCTTATTAACTTATTATTTAATCTACTTTGATATATTGCTCCGCAATATATCTTAGCCCTAACTACCTCTAGGATACTCATATTCCACCACCCCAGTCACTCGGCAGAATACTACCAACGGATCACCCCCCCCTCTTGGTAAAGAACGGTTGATACGTTTTGACACCTTGCTTATATAAGTAGCGTCTGCTGCCTTATCGATTGGTCGTGAGTTATTGATTCTTCTGATAAGGATTTTGTGTAACTGTAAAGGTTATTACTAGAAGCAATTAATATAGTAGACTATATCTATTATAGTCTGGTAATTGAGAATAGATAACTGTAATTAAGGTAGTTAATTCTATTAGATAGATTCTATCTTTATATATGATTTTTAAAGTAATAAAATATATATAAGAAGGCTAGTTTAAAACTTTTCTAATTAATTAGAAAATTAATATTAGTGATAATGGATGGATAATAGATAAGATTAATATAGATTGGCTTTAAAATCACTTTATTTCTTATATAAATGGCTGAGTAATGGGACAATATTGAATGCTAATTCTTGATAGTTATAGAAGTTATTTAATAGCTAAATTTGACCATATATGTACTAAGAATAATATTATTCTAGTTTATATATCTTTATATTTCTCTCATCTCTTATAGTCTCTTGATGTTAGTTATTTTATAGTTATAAAGTAGAAATATAGATAGCTGATTAAGTAGTAGATAAGGCTTAGATTTAATTATATTAACAAAATTGATTTTTTTATTATATTTCTAGAGGCCTGTATAATGGTATATAAAGTAGAAACTATTCAGAATGGCTTTGCAGTAACTGGATTAGTACTATATAATCTAGATTGAATCTATTAACAGCTTACTATCTAGCTTAGGATTTCTACATCCCCTCTGAGTCGATTAAGCAATATTTAATTATCTTGCTTATAAATACCTCAAAATCTATACTAATTTAAATGCTAATTGAGTATAATCAAGAAGCGTATAAGCTAGTATATAGAAAGTCTATTAAGTTTAGTTGATAAGGTAATTAACTAGATATTTAAAGCGTATAAAATGACTGCAAATAGCCTTATGCTTCTAGAGAAAGAAGTCTATAATCTATGGGTTGTATATAAGAAGAAGAAGCAAAAATGTCGACGGTCTAGAAAGCAGATATCTTATAAGTAAGGGATTACTAGAGAGGAAGCTTAGGCGCTTGTACAAAGTTAGATTGAGGCATCTCAAAGTGATCCTGCTGCCCTGGCTGAGCCCGAGCTTCCAGACTCTCAACCACTCGTACGCCGCCAATTTCGGTGTAGTGAGTGCAATATTCTCGGGCATAGAAGACCTCAATGCCCTAATCGTACTAATAATTAATTTTTTGTATATAATTATTATTTTGGGTTAGAAATTGAAGTTTGAAATCAATATAGAGCGCGTTCTCGGGAGGAAGTGGGCGGGTGGGTGGTGGATTACGTTATTTATATTAAATACTTAGTAACTGTTTTCTAAGTAATTAAATACTATTCATAGATAATAGAATAAACATATTATTTAGGCTAATATTCAGTAGAGATATATATCTAACCACATTATATATCATAAAACCAGTTACTAAGCAGTTCCTAAGTTATTAATTACTTATATACTCTAACAATAACATAGAAGTAAAGGAAATAAATATTTAAACAGTTAATAAACACTTAAAAAGTACTTACCAATCTTTATAGTAAGCTTCAAAAATAAAAAATATAGATTTACTACTTTATACTTAGAGAGCGCAAGATTGCCCTTACAAGCTTTACAGAGAGACTAAAGGTACTATTTCTAGATTAGCCCACTATATTTCACCTTTAAATAATCTTTTTATTAATTTAAAAGTGATAAAACTTATATTATTTTTAAGCGAAGCTATATTAATAGAGTTAGTAAGTGGTTTAAAACAAGTGATGCGAGATAAAATATACTTTTAGTATTGTTAGGGCTGGCGCGAGATCATGTGACTGCCAAGCCTCTTACGTAAGCATTTTCATCTCGCGGAACCTGATTATCGACCCAAGCTGAGCTGTAACCACAATCTTTTATTACTACTTTTATAATAAAGAGTTATAGTAATAAATTCTTAAAATTTTAATAAAATTACTAATTTTAGTGGTAAATTTTTTATATATGGATTTTTATAAAAGTTTAATTAAAGTGCTATAATACGTCGAGACTTGGTTGATGACGGCTAGAATTTGGGGTATTACCTTTTTCTCTCTTTTGTTTAAATGGAACTGCAGGATATGTTTGTTATCTATAACTTGTTATTATTTTAAAGGCTAAAGAAAATGTATCTGATCATGTCGCAATCGTCCCTATTGAAAAAACTGTTAAGATATCCTGTATTATTAATTGGAAGACCCTTTTGCCACATTCAGTCTCCAAAGATAGAGTTCTATACTACCACCCTGTAATGGTACGTGGACAATACGAGCCACATTAATCGACTTAGTTGCTTTTGCTTGCATTTACTATATAACATTTATTGTCATCTTCACTGGAGCCATTATGACGTGATCTACTGCGATAGTTAATTATAATGAAGAGAAGCCTGGGCTGCTTTAACAGGGACTGGTGACTGTGTTTTATCATGCTGATAAAGTATAGAGAAATATGATCTAGAGCATATACCAAGAAGCCGAAAAATCTCTACATTACTGGAGTTCGCCAGTTTTGAAAGTCACTTTCAATTGAGTCAAATGCTCTAGGTCTAGCATCCTGTACTACTGTCAGGCTCGCGGAGAGAAATTATGGTGCAAGGTTTGATTCTACCTGCGTTAAACACTCGTTATTATGCAAGGATTGTTGGTGAGAATCTGGCCTTGCTATCAGGGTCAAGTACGAACTCTGTGGTTTTGGGACACGCAATTTAGCTAAATGTAAGGAGAAAACTTGCGTTATTGTTGGAATGCGATACATCTTCGTTAATTCCCGCCAGTTATCACGTTGAGGTTTAATCTACAACGAACCATGAGAAATAGAAAGATACGTAGTGACTCGATAATGACAATGTCCCTGATTCCATATTTTTCTATTGAAGAAAGACTTTCCTGCTTGAGATTGCACTTTCGACTCGGATTGCCGAGTGGGAGTTCCAAATATGCGGGACTCAGTTGCATCTTCCCACCTCTGGCTGCTTCCAGGGAAACGGTGATTTGCGGCTGCATGTAGTGATAATGGAATAGATGGTGTATTACAGACTCAACAAAACGATAAACGCAGCGGCGTTCTGTAGAAGACAACATAAAGTACGTTGAGGAAATTAGTACCAGTTATATACATGTACATACTGCGTATTTATCGCGGGTGAATCGTGACCCACCTGGCTCCACCCTGAAAGAGCTTAATTATCGCATCAACCGTTGCTGCTTCGCGACAGCCACTGCCAGCATCCTCCCAACATAGCCGGCCACCAGAAAAATGTCCTCTACAACGCCAACAAGCGCGAAACGCAAGCGAGAAGACGAACCGTCGAGTCCAGCGCCCAATCCGCCACAAGTTTCCGAACCAGCCAGGGCTCCAAGGGTCATCGGTCCGACTGTGCCGCATCATCTGGCGAGCCACACCGCCAGCGATACCGAAGCCAAAAAACCTTCAGAAGAAGAAAAAGACTCGGACGATAGCGATGACAGCGATGATGACGACTTTGGTCCGCAGTTACCGCCAGCGGCAGGCACGCAGGCGGCCAAGCGCAACGAGAATTCTAGCTGGGACGATCCCATAGACAGCCGCAACAGCAACGAAGCCACGGAAAAGGCGTCGTCCAAGCCCGTGGAGAGAGATGAGTGGATGGTTGTTCCCCCAACAAAAGGCTCGTGGGCGTCGGGGACACAGGGTGCGCCTCTGCAGAATCGCAAGTTCACCACGGGGAGGTCAGCGCGCAGTTCCGCGGCAACAGAAGGCGGTGCTGCATCTGCCTGGACTGAAGATCCGTCTCAGAAAAGGCTGCGACTGGAGAATGAAGTTTTGGGCATTCAGGTTCAAAATAAGACTACGACTGAGAAAAAACCCCAGTCAACTAGGCATAATGAGATTACTGCAAAAAAATTGAAAGACACCAGGGTATGTAGCTGCCAACAGAGCTGGATTTTCATATCGTGCTAATTTTTTGGTCTAAACAGGGACAAGAAAAGAAACCATCGCTATTGGAAACTCACAAGCAGCGGTCACAAAAAGCAGACGAAGACGATCCAAGCGCACGGCCTTTTGATCGAGAAAAGGACATAGCCGGGCCAGCGAATATTTCGAACGCGAGCCGAAAAGAGATGCTAAATAGAGCTTCGGATTATAGTTCTAGGTTTTCAGGAGGGAAATATCTGTAGTTGAATCGGCTATATCACATATCGAGTCTGGACTCCACCACGGGCATATTGATGAAAAAACCATGCTTCAATACCTCGATTCGACCGTTTTGGTCTACATCGCATTCTTCTACGGCCTATTCGGAGGCCGGCTTGAGGGGAAACACATTCCCAGAAAGTGAACAGAGGTGTCCCGAGAAAGAGAATTTCGTAGAATGGAGGATCCTACAGGACTCAACCAAGGAGTGCTTGTACAATAATATCTTCTCTCGGAAAATTACAAATGTATCATTCCCTGTCTCGGCAACACACAAGACCATATATATTAACATATTAGCTCGCCCAGGAACTGATAGTAAAAAAGAATATTATATACGGGTTTACACGTCCATATCATCCGGTCAGCTTGCAGCTAACTCATGCGGAGTACTCCCCTGCAGCTCGGAGCGTTGCGCACTGGTCGGCAACTCGCTCAGAACCTGGGCTTGCTCAGGCGCGGGTTTCACTTTTGGCACGGATCCATATACAACGGGCTCGTATCGAACATTGGGGTTTGAATCCGAGGGGTCTCGGCTGTTGCGGCGGCGTCTGAAGAGGAAGAATGCGAGAGCCGCGATTATGGCCACGCCGGCCAGGGCGCCGATTACAATCCCAGCGATTGCCCCGCCCGAGAGCGACGATGAAGATGAAGATGAAGATGATTCGGTAGATGATGGGGTAGATGTGTGGGTGCTTGTTGGTAGTGCAGTGGTATGCTTCGAGGCTGATGTGGTGGTGGTGGTGGTGGTGGAAGTGGTCGAGGAAGATGTCGTCTGCGTCGCAGCAATCAACGTCTCGGGGCTAAAGGACCAAGAACTAGCCGACGGCGACGCAGAGCTCAGTGACGAGTACGTCTCGTTCAGCGTGTTGCTGCTGATGTTTGTCAGAGTGTCATGGGCGGAATTCCAGCAGATGTTGATCTGCCCTGACGTGCCGGTGCAGACCTCACTGTTGATCAGGCTGTTAGTCAAGTCTGACTTGCGCTAGAATAGAGAGAGGGGAGAAAAAAGGGGGGGAAACAAGAAAAAATAAAAAAAATAAAAGCGAGAGAGAGACGCACGTGTCATTGCGACAACACCAGGTATTCTGTCCATCGCCGCATGAAAGAGTGGTGCCGTCGGTGGCACAGTCTGTGGTGAGCCCCCAGCACACATCACCGTAGTCGCAACAGTACTCTATGCCGGTGGTCGAATCGCGCGCGCATGCGTTGGGCGGCGGGCACTGAAAGCTTTGGAAGCCCGGGCATACATAGCTGCTCAGATTCGAGGTGAAGAAGAAACGGTCAAAATGGTCCGCCATGCTGTCTGTTTATTTTCATTACAAAATTCAGGACAGGAACACAAGAGGGACAGACGCCCACGGACGACGGCGTTAACGACATATTTAATTTCCATTAGCCTGTCCAACGGCTTAATTAATAACAGCCGCAGGTTGAAGGATTATGTGGCATGGCGCGATTTAGTACGGATTGGCGATAGTTCTACCTAGTCCAGCCTTCTCGAACGACGAACAGGCCTGTGAGACTGCTATCTGAGACGGGGGGGCGCTGTTATTGGACGTCTGCAGAATTTCGACCCATAGCGAACTGGACTAGGCTCGAGGATACGAGGGCGACCGCTCGGTCCCTAAAATACGTAGTTAATTATGGCGTAAAAGCGTTGTCTAGTTCGTGGTGAGTCCGATTGCCGGTAAATGCCGATATAGTCTATATAAAAGCATGCCCACAGCGAGAGGACGGTGGCTACAGTACGAATAAATAAAAGATATACAAGCCATTCGTATATATAGATCCCAAAAATATTAATGTTACAGCGGCAAATAATCCCATCTTCCATTACGAATCTACATCCATCTGGTCCGCAGTTAATAATATATGATTATGCGCTGAATCCACCGCCACAGCCTCACCGTCCGACTCTGCGCGCAGTGCACTGTGTGTTTTGGCCCTGGCCCTGGACTCGATGATGGCTTTGCGGACTGCATCCTTGTCTTCTTCAGCCACGGTCAGCGAGCGTGGAATCCCATAGAGCACCAGCTCGTTCTCCGGCTTGGGACGATCGTGCAGGACGGCCCTGGGGATCGCGTTCAGCGCCTTTTCTATATCGGGGATGAATAAATTGTGCTTTTCCTCCTCCTCGATGCCGGCCAGCTCCCGATCGATGTCGTATATGTAGGTTGTGTGCTTGGTGTCGTCCAGGAGCATGGGGCTCTCGTCGACGGGGCCGTCGTTGCGCGCGCTGTCTGGAGAGTTCGCCGGGCCTTTTTATTTTTCACAAGCAATTAGCACACGAGAGCGCTTTTTCAACCAAGACCACAACACTTGTATCATAGGGAACAACACCCACCCAGCTGCAACAGGCCGAACTTCTTCACAGGCGGCTCGCCCTCCGGGTCGCAGTCGGCACGGCGTTTGGCACGATTCTGAGTCTCAGTCGCAGGCGGCATCGACCTCGCATCACCTCCAGCAACCGACCGCGGTCGAGAATATCGAGGCTGCAGCCAGCGCGCGCACTGGGGGCAGCAGTTGAGCAGTCAGCAGTCAGCAGTCAGCAGTAGTTAGTATATGGAGGCCAGCGCAAGCGACCGACTGTGGTTGTCTCGGGCACGCGACGAGTGATGCGGAACTCGCTCCTGTCGCGGTGCTGGGCCGGCGCGCCTTCCTCGCTGTGCCGCCTGCAGCCCCTCCTGCCCTCTTCTTTTCCATCTGCTTCTCCTGCTCGCTCTCTTCCTCCTACACCTCTCGCCCGTCACTTTTGCCAACAGCCCCCGCTCGCCATGGCTGCTCAGCTCGACAAGAATGTCCCCCAGTGGACTGCGAACCGTGTGCGAGACACCTTTATCGCCTATTTCAAGGACAGAAAGCATACTTTTGGTTCGTGGTGACTCGACCCCGCCATCCCATCTCTCCATGCTAACTTTTTCCCCAGTCCCCTCGTCGTCTGTCGTGCCCCTCGCCGACCCGACTCTACTGTTCGCCAATGCGGGCATGAACCAGTACAAGTCGATTTTCTTGGGTACTGTCGATCCGCAGTCCGATTTCGCGCAGTTGAAGCGTGCCGTCAACTCCCAGAAGGTGGTGTTTTCTCCATTTTTTTGTTTTTGTTTTTCTGCCTCCGACAACCTACTGACTCTGCATAGTGTATTCGCGCAGGTGGCAAACACAACGTACGATCGGTCCCTTTCACACGGAATGCAATTTTGCATGCTGACACAACTCCAGGATCTTGACGATGTCGGCAAAGACAACTACCACCATGTATGTATTTTACGCTGCCCTTTCTCGACGGAATAAAAATAGAGAAAAAAGAAAGAAAAAATACTCAACTTGATGATAGACTTTTTTTGAAATGCTCGGCAACTGGAGCTTTGGCGACTACTTCAAGGAAGAGGCTATTGGCTTTTCCTGGGAGCTGCTCACCAAAGTGTTCAACCTCGACCCAAGCCGCCTCTACGTGACGTATTTCGAAGGAGACAAAAACGGCGGGCTCGAACCAGACCTCGAAGCAAAGGAACTCTGGAGAAAGGCCGGTGTGCCCGAAGACCACATCCTGCCGGGAGATATGAAAGACAACTTTTGGGAAATGGGCGACCAAGGGCCATGTGGACCCTGCAGTGAGATCCATTACGACCGCATTGGCAACCGGAATGCCGCACACCTTGTCAACCAGGACGACCCAAATGTCATCGAGGTGTGGAACAATGTGTTCATCCAGTACAACCGAGAAGCGGACCGTTCGCTGCGGTCGTTGCCGAACAAACACGTCGACACGGGTATGGGCTTTGAGCGTCTTGTTTCAGTTCTTCAGGACAAGTCATCCAATTACGACACTGATGTCTTTACGCCACTGTTCAAGAGAATCCAAGAGATTACCGGTGCTCGGGAATACCAGGGACGGTTCGGTGCGGAGGACGCCGACGGCATTGATACGGCTTACCGCGTGATCGCAGACCACATCAGAACGCTTACCTTTGCAATCTCGGATGGCGCCTACCCCAACAACGATGGGAGAGGCTATGTTGTTCGGAGAGTGCTCAGGAGAGGTGCTCGGTTCGCTCGCAAGTACTTCAATGTGGAAATAGGCAACTTTTTCTCGAAAATCGTCCCGACGCTCGTCGATCAAATGGGCGGCATGTTCCCGGAAATCACGAAAAAGCAGACCGAGGTTATGGAAACTCTCGACGAAGAGGAGGTGTCATTCTCGAAAACCCTCGACCGTGGCGAAAAGCAGTTTGAAAACTACGCCCAGCAGGCCAAATCTCAAGGACTAGACAAGCTGCATGGTGCCGATGTTTGGAGACTGTACGACACTTTTGGCTTCCCCGTCGACCTGACCCAGATCATGGCCGAAGAGCGAGGTCTGCGTATCGACGATGCCGAGTTCGAAGCCGCCAAACAAAAGGCAAAAGAGGCCAGCAAGGGGAAGAAAGAAGCTGCCGCCGAGACTGTCAAGCTGGACGTGCATGACCTTGGAAAGCTGGAAAAGATGAACGACGTTCCCAAGACAGATGACTCTCCCAAATTCGATACTATCCAAATCAGCTCTGTGGTCAAGGCTATCTACCACCGCAAGAACTTTGTCGAATCGACAGCAGATGTGCCAGAGGGGGAGACAATTGGTATCATCTTGGATCGCACCACTTTCTATGCCGAGCAAGGTGGACAAGAGAATGACACTGGCAGGATCATCATCGACGGCAAAGCAGAAATGGGCGTTGAGGATGTCCAGTCTTATGGCGGTTACGTTCTCCACACCGGCTTCATGAAGTATGGCTCGTTTAGCGTTGGTGACACTATCATGTGCGAGTACGACGAGCTCCGCAGGCGGCCCATAAGGAATAACCACACTGGTACGCATATATTGAACTTTGCCCTAAAGGAGGTTCTAGGCGATGGCGTCGATCAAAAGGGATCTCTCGTTGCAGCTGAAAAGTTGCGATTCGATTTCTCGCACAAGGCGGCTGTTACGGACAAGGAGCTTGATGAGATTGAGAAAAAATGCACCGAATACATTCGACAGAACTGTGCAGTGTACTCGAAAGAAGTGCCCCTGTCGACTGCAAGGGAAATCTCGGGCGTTCGTGCTGTCTTTGGTGAAACATACCCTGACCCTGTACGAGTCGTGTCTGTTGGAGTAGAGGTTGAAGAGATTCTGAAGAATGTCAAAGACCCACAATGGAACCAAGTGAGTATCGAGTTCTGCGGCGGCACTCATGTATCCAAGACGGGTGATATCCGAGATCTTGTTATTCTCGAAGAGTCGGGCATTGCCAAAGGTATTCGACGAATTATTGCCATCACGGGGGAAGCAGCATATGAAGCGCAACGCATAGCTGCGGAATTTGAAGGACGCCTGGAGCACCTGCGAAAAATGGACCGTGGTTCTGCGAAGGAGCTTGAAATGAAGCAAGTTCAAGTCGAACTGAACCAGCTCTCAGTGTCTGCAGTGCAAAAGGCCAAGTACCGGGATCTGTTTGCCCGCATCAACAAGGAGGTGCTGGACGACCAAAAGGCCCAGCAGAAGTTGGAGGTGAAAAAGGCGCTCGACAGCATCAAGGAGTATTTCGATGCTGAAGAGAACCGTGGACGCTCGACATTTGTTGCCAAGCTCCCAGAAACGACGAATGCCAAGGTGTTGAGTGAGGCTATCAACTTTGTCAAGTCGAAGATGGCGGACAAGACAGTCTACCTGTTTGTGTCAGATCCCAGCCAGGGCAGAGTTGCTCATGGTTGCCATGTTTCGAAGGTAGGTCTTCTTTTCTTCTTTTTGGTTGTCCAGAAACTAATTGTAGCAGGCTGCCAGCGAACTCGGTGCGTCGTCCAGCGACTGGGCCGGCGTGGTTTCCGGCACTGTTGGTGGAAAGGCCGGTGGAAAGGCCCCTACAGCCATCGGCAGTGGGACGAATGTGGACAAGGTTGACGAGGCAGTTGAATTGGCCACTGAATACTTGCAAAAATTTCATATCTAGTTGGGGAGTCTTTTTCTTTTTCTTTTTCTTTTTTTTCTAAATATGGAAATGAGGTATATACTCCCGGGAGTTGTTTTTAGGAATGGCTTTTGTTCTAGTTTAGGGTTCGTTCTATAACTCGCATGGCATTTTACATCTCTCATCTCATCTTACATCTCTCCACACTGCGTAATAGTAACATCCTGGTTGGGTTTGTCCCTGGTAGTGCGCGTATTCTCCACCATGCGCACGACGTCCATGCCGTCAATCACCTGGCCAAACACCACATGCTTGTTGTTGAGAAAGGGAGTCGGCACCGTGGTGATGAAAAACTGGCACCCATTTGTATTCGGTCCCGAGTTCTGCTCCTCATTAGATTTATTTTATTTTATAATTATATATATATATATATATATATATTAGTTTTGATATGGACTTACAGCCATGCTCAACAGCCCAGCGCGGTCATGCCTCAACGAGAAATTCTCATCTGCGAATTTGGGAGTTCCGTAAATAGTTGCGCTGCCCGTGCCATCTCCGTTGATGAAATCGCCTCCTTGGATCATGAAATCTTTGATCTAGAAACACGTCAGTCATATTTGCCTTTTTCTTTTTTCTTTTTTTTCCCCCCCGTAAGGCTTTGCTTGCGGGGTTGTTTGGGGTCGTACAACACGGTGGAATTTGCAGCCCTTGTAGCCCTTCGGCCGGCCCTGGTTTGTTTTGGCCTCACCAGTGCAGAACTGGCGGAAATTCTCTGCTGTTTTGGGCGTGGTCCCTGCAAAGAGCTCCATTTTTATGCGACCGAGGGGTTGTCCTACAAATACATGGTTTAGTTAACCGACTATTGATTGTTGATTATTGACCAGGGTGAGTGTATCCATGTGACAATGCACACATATGGAATAGAAAAGAGAACACACAAAAAAAAGGAAGACTTACCGCCCAGAGCGACATCGAAAAACACTACGGGGTTCGACTCTGACTGCCGGGGATTGTCTGACATGTTGGCTTTGCTAGTAGTATTGGTAACAGCAGCAGCAGTTAACTAGGGAAGTGGTGTGGTGGTTGTGATGATGATGATGATGATGATGAGCGGTGCATTGGCGCATTATTTTCCCCGCCCAGAGAGAGATATCCACCTCCGCAGTCCACACACACACAGACAGCTTGCTGTATGCACCATGAGACACTGACGGACAGTAGTCTAGACTGGAGAATCAGGGATTAATAGATCTACAGCAGCATCCAACAATACGTAACACTGTACTAATAGATGCACAGTGCATGCAGCTACGAAGTGTGGGACTACCAAGTGATAAACTACTAATAATTATACTCTGTGGACTCGAGTCGCCAGACATCAGAAATGATAAGTATTTCCATCGAGAAAACCTGTCACACAAACCGTCACAAAGTGTTCGAAATCGTCACAGCAAGGAAAATCGCACCACCGAGTGTATTCCTGAAGCGTACCGATCGACGCTCAGCGGGGAAGATCCTCGGCGTCGCGAAAGCAGTATCATGCCTGGCAGTGCAGGACAAGCTTCAAGCGAAAGCCAGTGAACGGCGTGAATCAAGGCGATGGCGCCGGACTAGCGTGCATTTCAGGCCAGCAAATCTCGCAAATCGTCGAGCTGTTAAGACTTTTAGCGCCGAGTGTCAATGGTGAAAAAGCGCATGCGACGGTGTTAAACACTTAACACACTAGCCGGCCCCGTGACCCAGAGGCTTGGGCTCCTTCTCCTTCTCCACCTCCAGTTCTCTCGCTCTTGCATGTCCTTCGATCGGTCATATTTAGTATCATATCACCCACTTTATTATTACCTCCTCTGTATTCCTGCTTGCCAGTAATACCGTGTCGACCCGGTTGCTGCCTGTCTCGACTTTTCACGCTCGCCATTCATCGCCAGCACCCATCGCCGACTTATTGTCCGACACCTCGGGGACACCGTCGCTCGTTCTCCGTCGCTTCCGCGCCCTCAGCCACCGACTGCATCAAGACAACTCGCGTGGATGACCTGGCGTAATGCCATCATCGTCCACTGAAATGACACCGTCCAATACCATTGCATTGGTGTAGGCTCAATCTGGACGCCTAGTTGGAACCGCACGTCGACTCTCCTGGTTGAGAGCACGCATACATACATACATACATCCATACATACATACCATACCATACCATACATATTCCATATACCCCCGGTGTTTCGGTCTAATTTTATCGCCAAATACCAAATCATACCCCAAAATGTCAACTGCGACGCAATCCAGTCCCAGCGCCGCTACGTCCAGCGGTGACAGCGGTGGTGGTGGAGGAGGTCCAAGCAGTTCGCCGCTTCTCTTCTTTGTCGCTCTTGGATTTGGTGTTGTCTTTACAAATCTATGGTATGTTGTGCCACCACTCTTGTTCCTCTCTGGCAGAACACTTACATGAAGAATGTGCGACAGGATCATCGTCGGCGTAAAGTACTGTTTCCGATATAACCAGCGGAATCGACAACTGCGCAATGAAGAGACCGGAGAGCCAATTGATTTGATGAACGTCACGCGGCCTCACAGGAGACGAAGAGAAAAGAAACTGATGTCGATGGACGACGTTAATGAACGGTTCCCATTGATGAAATATAAAACATGGCGCGCTTCCCGTGTCGACGAGGGTCTGCCCAGCGAAGGGGGCATCGTTGCGCCTTCGAGTCGCCCGCAGACGCCAAAGACGCCAAAGACAGGCCAGGGAGAACATGTCGATGTCGTTGGATCTGTACCACACGATGCCGAGAACCGCACGGGTTCTACAAAAGACCACGAAGAAATCGAAGCCTCCGACCCCACTGCACCAAACCGTAGTTCTGTCGTGACGACTGACGAAAAAGTCCAGTCGTCAGAAAACCCTAGTGCCAATAAACCCACTACGATACGAGCAGACTCGCTCGATCGCCCTTCAATCGAACGAATAGTGTACGAAGATACCGATGGCCCCATCCAAACAGCTTTGCCCGCCGAGATGCTACCCAGCCCGGGAGATTCTTGTGCGATTTGCCTGGATCTTATAGAGGACGACGACGATGTGCGCGGGCTCACGTGTGGCCACGCGTTTCACGCATCCTGCGTGGATCCTTGGCTCACAAGTCGTCGCGCGTGCTGTCCCTTGTGCAAAGCTGACTATTATGTTCCCAAACCACGACCCGAGGGGGCTGCAGAGGGTAACACCGAAAACGAGCGATTTGGACGTCGTGCCGCTGGCCGGACTGCTACGTTGTCATCTCCTCAGCAAGTGCTCGTCGCAGGCCGCATCAACCCTTTCAGGACTCGGTCAATATTCCCCAGACCCGTTGCCACCACCCAAGAAACTCGCCAAACTCGCCAGACTCGCGATTCGAGAACGGCTACTCGGCCCTCAGCTCCTACGAACGACCAAGAGAATCCATCTCCATCAGTCTTTTCTTCATTAAGAACGAGACTTAACATCTTCCATCGCCATCAACCTTCTACCACCTCAGCTCCCGGTGAGCCCAACCCTACTCCTCGCCAACTCGAAGCCGGCACAGCATCTTAGCTGCAAACGCCGATGCTTTCTTTACTGGTATTTTTCTTCTTTTTTCCCCCCGACTATGACGTTACGTTTCCACACTTCTCATCAAAGTCCTCATACCTGAATAAGGAGTTATTTGCTTTTTTTTTTCTCTTCACACAATGCATGCATGTTTCCATCGGGGGTAGCCTTTTTTTGTTATTTCCTTTCTTTTCTCGTTTCATTTTCTGGGTCATGTCTTGAGAGGTTGATATCACCAATCTGTTTCTCATTGCAAAAATGTTTTTTTAATCTCATATTGGATTTGGATGCCTGTCACACGAATAACCCTTACTTAGTTTAGTTAGGAGCTCGTCTGGAGTTTGGACCGTTCGATTCTCGCTCATGCTAATGAATCTGAATCTGAATCTGAATATACTGGCAGTTGTCAATTCATCCATACATATATAACAAAGTACACAAGTAACCTCAACAGGCAACATTCGATTATACGCCGTAATGTAATTCAAAAAGAAATAAATATATCACAGAAACCACAAGCTACAAAAGACACGAGAAAACCATGCTAATTAATTTAATTTGTTTTCAATTTAATTAGCACCCCCCTTTGGAGCATTCACGCCCGCGTTGATAACGCTGGGCAATTCTTGTTGCCCAACACTAAACAGCATACTTATCCCCGCGCCAACGGCCAGAATCGCAAGGACCGTGATCGAGGCAAGCAGGAAAAACGGCGTGCTAATGTCCTCCTTTTGGCACGCTGACCCGCCCCATTGCACAGTGCGGATGCTTCCGTCGCTATTCTCGACGGTGGTCTGCCTGCAGCGGCAGGCGAAGCACTCGTCGTCCTTTTTGGAGCCGGATTTGAGGTAGCATGAGCCGTGGCCGGAGCAGTCATTTGTTGAGGACGAGCAGGAGCTGTTGGTTGCGTAGCAGACTGGCAGCAAGGCGGAAGACAAATCAGATCCCTTTTTCTGGGCTGCCCGAGCGCTGGTTTTGTCGAGAAGCGTGGTGGAGCGTTTTCTGGAGAATTTGTTTTCGTTTCTTGAGGGTCGGTTTGAGCTGACTTCGGGGAGAAGCAGGTATGTCTGTTCCGGAGCGTTGAAAAGCTCAGACGCAAGGCCTAGGAATTTCTCGACTGCGGATTGGTCTTTGGTCCCCTTCTGTATGGTTATATGTTAGAAAGAGAGTTGCTATATAAGAGATAGCCAAATACCTTGAAGGTCATCTTCATAAGTGCTCTGTTGTCGTCACTATTGTGCCAAGATTCAACCGAGAAGGATGGGAGACGAGCGAGTGTCTCCGCGTAAGACGTGCTCATGGCGCCTCCTCCGGTATATCGACTTAAACAAGCTTGAAGTTTCTAGTATTCGATTAGCAGACACAAAGACATAAATTCGCCCAAGTCACGTACGTGGCTGTTGGATGCCTGAATCTTAGCATCGGCCGCTGCCTCGTATGTGCACTGTTTCTGACTCCAGGCTGACTGTGATGAGGAGGCGAGAAAGCTTTCAAGCATGGAAGAGTCCACAAAATCCGAGGAGACGCGGGGGATTCGCAGCGTGGCCGAGGAAATCGAAGGTTGGATGGCACCTGGATCATGAATTCATTAGAGATTAAACTATAACCCGAAGTGCGACGAGACAAGTTCACCCGCATCCTTTGTTAAGCCTTCTATTATGACAAGCAGCCTTTGCTGGCTGCTGTGTGGTTCGTCAAACAGGCTGTTTTGTTCCCCTCCATAGCTGTTCAGAAGCTCCAAAACGGGTTCGTCAAGACCCGCGCTGGCGGCGAAATCGGTCGACAGCATTCGCTGCTGCAACAATAACTTGGCGGCATCTTCGTTGACAGAATTATGAGTCTGCGCGCTGCGGGTTTCCGAGTCGAAGATGAATATGCTCCCATCGGTTGCTGCTGCAGTGGTCACTGCTGCAAGGGAGGCCACCAGAAGCCTTGAGATATGCCACATCGTGAGGTGAGGTGAGTTTAAGCGAATACAAGCATAGTATGGACCATGTGCTTCTAGAAACAATGGTCGCTCTGTCAAACTCAAGCTAGACAGGCTCCTCCGTATGCTTGCTGGGCTGATGTCAAGATCTCAACGCTAGCTGTTCCTCGCGGCATTGGCCGTTATCCGCGCGCGCGTCACGTGAGATAAGTCCAGTGCCAACCGGCCTTCAAGGCAGCCTTCTTGTTTTCCCCTCTGTACATCACTCGTTTCTCTGGCTTATTCGATGAATACTTCCTGTTGGGTGACATAGGCGAAATACCGGACAAGTGCCCCTCAATGCGTCGGGTCAGCGCCTTTCGCCATTTTCGACTGGACTTTCGCCAATGTCGGACGTATTCTCGGGGTCGAATATTTAATACCCAGCAAGTACGACTGAGAAAGCCATGGATCAGGTACATGCTCTCTTTTTCCGTTTTGTTCTTTTTTTTTCCATCTTGGTGACCAAGTCTAACTGTCTTTAGGCGATTTGCGACCACCTGCCTGGTTTACGGCGCTGCCTTTCATCTTTGGACTTCACTCGTTTACCTACAATTCGATAGCGAGATTACACAGAGCTCCGCCGAGGACCATGTCGCTCAAAAGGGAGGCGCAGCCGATGAAGTCGACGCTTCTTACTCTGAAGAAGAAGACGCCTCGTTCATACCGTTGAGCTGGCCTCGGCTCCGCGAGGGTGAGCTCTATGCCTACACAGATCCAGAATGGAAAGCCTTTGCAGAAATCAGAGCAGACAACAAGCGCATGCATGAGATAAAGTGTACGTCCTTTTTTTTTTTTTTTCCATCGAATCAAGTTTGAATGGTACTGACTGGCTTCTTAGCGGAACTTGTAAAGCTTGTTGGCAAAAAGGTGGCGGTCATCCCGCAATTTAGAAATCTCTTGGGACCGAATCTCCAGATCAACCAGGAATGGTTGCTGCCTATCTTTCCATATCGTGCCCCTCCTCAGTACGAAAGATATGGGTAAGTCCTTCGACCTTGTTGTGTGTAGGACCTAGGTTGACGTTTTATAGCTTGGAGATTTCAGACACCGAGATAGCCCTAGTTTCACAGTCCATGCGCCCGGAAGATGGAGATAAAATGTGGAAAGCATTGTTTCCCGTAACCGTGGCGACAGCTACGTTTAAAGGCCTGTCGGTTTTATATCACAGGAAGATGGACCGAATACAGGCCTTCTTTGGAACCAACAACGCGGTGTCCAGCACTGACAAGGCTATAATGGGTATAACTCATTTGACTCTTGGCAGTGATTCAAAACAGCCAAAAAATCTGGATCTACTGGATTTCTCGGAATGGGAAACGCTGAACACAAACCCGGCCGAAAACAAACCACCGGCGGCGGCGACAACAACAACAAGTGAGAAACCCACGCGCGAGTACCCAGATAGGCTCCCTGCAATGATTTCCATGTTGCAAAACGTCCCTTTCCCGGACTTTACCCGGGGCTCTGATATGTACTTGGCCATGTTTGCATTCAAGCAGCACTTGCGGAAAGCTACGCAACTACATAGAGGCGTTCCGAAACGTGGTGTCTTTTACTTCACTGGCCCTGTGAGCCTGAAAGGGCCGCTAGGTGAATGCAGGGTGGATGTACGCGGTGAATATGACCCGTCTCAGAAAAAGTATACTGGTTTGTGGGTGAAGTTTAGGGATATCACGTTGTACACTCAGGATGCCATTGCGATTCCTCGCTTCGACCAAGATGGCTGAGCAGTCCAGTCGGACAAGCAATTACAATCGACAGCGAACCGTCATTCGAGGGCTTTTTTTTTCAGTCGCAGACATTCTTCAGAGCAGCACGGAGCCAGACCAATTTCGTTCCCCAATCTCGCTCGTCCAGGTCTTGATGATGCCAGAATTTACTATCCGCCTCAAAGAGAAAATGGTAGTAGTCTTGGCAAGACGCAGTGAAAATCAACACTGCCTTTTAACATGGCTCGACTACACATGTCTAACTCAAGCGCAGACAGATCACGTCTATCTTTCAACTTTCGCCTCTATCTAATCGAGCAAGAGACCATCTCGGGGAAACTATACCCTTTTTTTTTCACTTGAGCCCCGACGATTTCGGATTTCAGTTTTAGATAGGAATTCTGCAGGTAGCACGCCGACATGTGTATTTTCATATCCACTTCAATTTTGCTTGTCTATTGTACATAGTATATACCAACACGTTTATTCACTTTATTCTTGCATAAAATGGATGAATAGTAATAATTTCAGCATTAAGTACAAGACAAATTCCATTCAACCGTACATATATACACCAGTACAACAGCCCAAGTGTTCAAATATTCCCAATTTTCAAATAAAGCGTCATGCAATAAAACCCGCAAATGTCGACATGCCCCAAAATGACGTTACAATGACCCCATATTCTGGCCAATGGGCATTAATAATAATTAACTATGATAATCAGCGTTAAGACGACCAAGCAAAACTAGTCTCGACCTTAGCTCCTATCATCTCTCCTTTTTAGGCTTTAGTCAGCTTGACGTTATGTCTTGTTATTTAGAAAACCCGGCCTTACCCCTCTTAATCCCAAGACGTATATCCAATTTTGGTGCTTCAACGCTTGCATTTTATCTGAACAATAACAACGACAACAACAACAACAGAAGGAAAATAATGTCGCTTCCTCCAAAATTTCATGGCCAGAAGCTGGTGGCGGGGGATGTAGCGCCTTCACCGCATACACTTGAGTTGTGTAAGTGGGGGTGCTTTTTGCTTTTAGTTACGCAGGATACAAGACACTGACTACATATAATTGCAGATCTCGATTACGTTTGTCCTGTCAGTGGCACTTGGGAATTCATGCTCGATTGCTGTCTTTTTCTTTTTAATAACATGACAAACATAGTTCTCGGCCAAGCTGTTCCGTACTTTCTACCATGACGTGAAACCGATCATCGCCGAAAAGTATCATACCCGACTGCAGGTCATATTCAAGCAACAAATCCAACCGTGGCACCCTTCGTCAACACTGGTCCACGAAGCAGCCGCTGCTGTTCTGAAACTGGCGCCCGAGAAATTCTGGGAGTTCAGCGACGCTCTTTTCAAGAAACAGACGGAATACTTCGATCTCAATGTCGTCAACGAAACTCGCAACGAGACATACAAGCGCCTCGCGGCCCTCGCTGCCAGTGTCGGGGTCGACAGTGACAAGGTTTTCGAGCTGTTGGCCATAGTGCCCCAGGGAGGGGAGAGCTTGAACTCAGGAAACGGGGTGACGAACGATATCAAGTTGATGATTAAAGTGACTATCCCAGCATGCTCTCGCATTGGCAAGTAATATTTGATTTTCTGACGACATAGCAGGCAAATCGAGTAATCGGCGTTCATGTGTCCCCAACCGTGTTCTTTAACGTGAGTAGTGCCAGCTGTCAACGCCAAATCGCAAGCTCAGGTGAATACTAACTGCATCTTGAACAGGGCATAGAAGAAAGAAGTATCAGTAGCAGCTTTTCGGCTGCCCAGTGGGATGAATGGCTTCGCAACAACGTGGCATGAATATCAGTCGGACACGCCGCCAATTGCAATTATGACATGATGTATGGGGTAATTGATAGCAATCCAACGCGGAGCCTCTTGTAGAACCATTCGGAAGAGGTCACAGATATTCTAATCAATATCTCACTGTTCCCTGATCGCCCCCGTAAGGTCACCGACTATGGAACCAACAACGTGAAAGGAAAGGACGTCAAGTGGCCTCTACTGATTTTCAGGAGGCCGGTTGATGGGTCGCCTGGAAAACAAATTAGCAACGAGACGAGGACAATATAGGAGCAACACGCGAGTAATTCTTACTTGAACAGTAGAATGTGTGGCTCTGGCTCATGAACTTCATAATGTTCCCAGCCGAGACTCTGACAAGGTCGCGTGAGTATAAGCAGACCAAAAGAGAAAAAAGACATTAGTCCCTCCAATACATACTTGTGTAATGCCAAGGCCGCGCCATTCGTCTTCCCAGAGTAGTTTCAGAGTGCCCTTGGAACTGTCGAAATAGTCGGGAGGAATGTTTTTGAGCATGTCTTTGGGCAACTGAACATGGCGATATTCATATTCGCTGTCGGAATATCTGCCAGAAAAATTTTTCTTAGCACAGTCATCATCAATTACTTTCTTCGTCTTCATCTTCTCCCTCTTATCTTCATTTGTCCCTCACGGTGGGGGTGTACATACCGGGCAGAATAATGGATGGAGTCGACAAACTTTTGCAGTTTCCCCCGCTCACTGTCGAGTAACAAGCGGGGCTTCTTGTTGCGCCTGGTAATATCGATGTCTGCCATTGTAGGAGAGAGGAAAGAAGTGCAGAGGGAGAAAGTCGAAGCACGAGACAAACAAAAAAACAAAAACAAAAAAAATCACAAAAAAGGACAAGCAGTCAGGAACCAGGCTTGAGGGGCGACGCGGAGAGGGGAAAGAAGCAAAACAAAACAAACATGCCAGGCGGTTTGGAGGCGGCGAAAGACAGTGCGCCAGAAGCGCCGCCGCTTTGGGACTAGCGGCGCGGATAAGGTTTGGCGCAAGTCCATGACTGCTGCTCGCGAAGGCGCTCGGCGCGTCCAAACGACGAGAAGCAAAAGTGCGACTACGCCTACGCCTACGACTTGCTGCGGCGTCATCTCGTTCTTTTGATTCTATTGCTCCCTTCTTCCTTGTGGCACCTGGCGAACCCCCTGTGTGTGTTTTGTTCCCTCTGTTGTTGCCCGCAGCCCAGACGCGCTTTCTGTCATTGTCCGAGCTCTTCCGCCTTTGCTGTCGCGGTAGGATGAGCGCAAAGCGCAGGGTCGCATCTGTGGGCTCTTCGGAGCCGCTGACACATGGGTCGAAGCGGCGGAGGGTATCGGTAAGTCTTTATATATCGGCTGGAAAAGCGCTGGAGCATGCATTGTTGGCTGCAAGTTTGCGGTCTTCTTCCCAGACCACGGGCTAGCCGGTGCTGTTCAACGCCAGTTTTTATTGTCAATGAGTACTAATTGTGCCTTTTTCTGAAATAGGGCGGAGAATCGTCCGATATCGAAACGCCGCAAACGACGACGGAGGCTGGCTTGAAGTTGATGGCCCACATTAGGCAATCTACAGACAAGAAGTACGGACAGTGACGCCTCCCATTAAAGCGATCACTACTGATGACCATTTACTTAGTGGACGACTCATTGCCACAAACTTTATCCAGTTGCCTGACAAGGTACGTCTCTCAAATATGCACGGGGAATAAAGCTGAACTTGGCAACAGAGGCGACACGCGGACTACTACAAAGTCATTACGCTCCCGATTTCCCTAGAGACTGTGGAAGTAAGTTTTGCGTCTGTTTCCGTACAAATCCTTCAGCCGAAGCTCACTAGCAATCCAAAACAGGACAAGTTGAAGAAGCACGGATACGACAATCTTTCTGCTGTCGAAGGCGACCTAAAGCGCATGGTCACCAATGCCAAAAGGTACAATGACAAGAATTCCGTCATTTTCGCAGATGCCGAACGCATACGGAAGATGCTCTCCAACACGATGCCGAAGATCAACCCAGCATACAAGGACCCCAAGTATACTGCGGTCCCAACTCCACTTCCTGAAGAAGTCGAAGCCTTGGAAAATGGTAATCATGCCGACTCTGGTGTTGAAGCAAACCAAGAAGAAGAGGATCACGTTTCTACCCAGGCCTCTCAGGCCGTTGAAGGTGACCAACAAGAGGAAGGGTTCGAGGGTGACTCCATACAGCAAGCTCAAGACAAGATACTATCGGAAATGATACACTTAAAAGATCCAGAGTATGTGAAGCCCATTCTCCCACTTTTCTTGATTCGTCTCAAAAGTCCATACGCTAACCCTTCTCAGAGGACAAGAAGTTGGATCTCCCTTTGTCAACAAACCGGACAAGGTATTATACAAAGACTACTACGATTTTATTCAGCATCCTGTGTCGCTGCGAAGCCTCCTAAAACAAGTTCGTGGGATCGAGGGGAGAAAACCACATAGTCACAAGACTGCATTCCCAACATGGCAATCATTTGTAGACGAAGTGGACTATATTTGGGGCAACGCTCGGGAATTTAATGAAGACGATAGTGAGATTGTAACCTTTGCCAACTACCTAGAGGTAAGTTTTCCCTGGTTTCTGGTTTTGCTTCTACTAACTCTCTTTTGCGTAGACCTATTTCCAGCGGCGTGTGGCTGAAGCAAAACTTGTTGTACCTGATATGCCGCAAGACAGTGCGGGCGATGACAACCCGCGTATCAAACTGAAAATCAGCTCAAGCAGGACACCGGATCCGTCTCAAAAATTGACCTTGAAGTTTCCCGGCCAAAGACTGTCTTCCGTTGAAGACAAGACGCAAGCATCGGATTCTGAATCTCTCCAAGGCCAAAAAGATGCATCGCCTGCAAGAGGCTTGCGGAGATCAATGGGGGCCAGCCCTGGAAGCGCAATGCGTTATTCAACGCCTTCTCATCACATAGCGAACGCCTCCCCCTTGAACAGTGGCCTACCCACGTCCCACGATGAAACCCGGAGGAATGCAAATGTTGCGCCTGAATCAACTTCTCAATCACTTCAACAACCGTTACCCTCGGCGGCTCCTGGCAGTTTTCCACAATCCAGAGCCAGCGATTCCTGGCCCAATGCAACTCGTCCTGTGAACAATGGCTTCGAATTGATCAGACGAAAAGCGGGTCAAGGTAGGTCAAAGCCGCGCATCATTTGCATAAGAAGCCCAAGCTCACGTGTGTGTGTCTAGGCATTTCCGACGCTTTGATCAAGAACATGACTATAAAACTCCACCCAAGCCTTGAGCTCCCAAGTAACTTTCGGTTGAGTCTACCAGCCTCGGCCCTCGTACGCCAACAATCATTTGTTGTCAGCCTCCCTGCATCTCACAACTTCCTGTCGTTAGCGCTCCAGATTGCCGGCAGTACTGCAGAGAGACGCACGCGCTTGATAGCTCTGGCTGGACCCCATCGAGCCCCGCTGGCTCCGCAATCGCATTCGGCGTCGACTGAGCCCGTGTACGACATCAAGCTGTCGCCTGGTTTGACCAAGATTGATTTCCAAATAGCCTCCCAGCGGTCGACCGACCAAGACACAACACCGGCCCAGGAGGCTAAGAAAGAGTTTGAGCGACTAACCGTGTTCTTCCGACTGCTCCATTAGAGAGCTGGAGAGGGGAGTTTGAGAATGTTCAAAAGCACATGTACCTGTAGAGCAATGTCAGAGGCTAAAAGGGCGATTTGTTTTTGTGCATGCAGATTGAGAGTGTATTGTATGTATGCTGGTTGGTATTGAAGGTTTTATCTATGCAATCTCTGCTAGGCAACTAGTTAGTTAGTTAGCTAGATATACAACGATGATGATCAACAATGGTTACAATCAGTCATAGTACTACTGGTACTATTACTACTATTACTACTATTACTACTATTACTACTAATAATTACAGTGAGTCTCGGCTGGTTAGTATAATAATGCGTGCCTCAGGCACACACCGGCTCTTTAGCGCCACCACGGCTAACTTTTTTTTTTTTTTTTTTTTTATCGTGCTTGGTGGGGACGACCCAGAAAAGGCGGTAGCAAATTTTCTACCTTCCTTTAAAACCTCTCGACATCCCCACCTATTTCCCTTAGGCTGCACATATCGATTTTTTTTTATTCCCTATCCCCCCCTCTCATTAAAAAAAAAGCCCTTCTTCCTTCGTTAGGGTCGACTTAGCACAAATATTAGCCATGTCTGACGAAGTTTACGAGGGTGCCATTGGCATTGACCTGGGTAAGTTTTTCCTTTTTTAATTTTTCGTGTTCCGAATATTTTTTACAAAGTGGGAGAAATCAGTGTGGCTAACAACCGTCGCAAAACAGGTACTACCTACTCATGTGTCGCCAACTACGAAGGCGCAAATGTCGAAATCAGTCAGTATTTACCTTTTTCTCGCCTCTTTGGGGGGCGTGTTAAGAAAAGAAAGAAGAAGAAAAAAGTCGCTGACTGGGGCTTGCAGTCGCCAATGAACAGGGAAGCTTCACCACCCCCTCGTTCGTCTCGTTCACGGACAAGGAGCGTCTTATCGGTGAGGCCGCAAAGAACCAGGCTGCCATGAACCCCCAGAACACCGTCTTCGATATCAAGTATGTGCAACCCGTCACCCCGTTCATTTGTGTTGTGTTGTGTTGTAATCAGCCGAGGGCCATGTTGGGGCTTACACATTTTCTCCCCTATATAGGCGTTTGATCGGACGACGCTTCGAGGATCCCGTTGTCAAGAAGGACATTGAGTCCTGGCCTTTCAAGGTCGTTGACCAGGGTGGCAACCCCGTCGTCGAGGTCGAGTACCTTGGTGAAACCAAGACTTTCTCTCCCCAGGAAATCTCCTCCATGGTCCTGGTTAAGGTAAACTTTTCTCTTGTTAACATGTGAATTACATTCCATCATGATTAACTCCCTGTGCAGATGAAGGAAGTTGCCGAAACCAAGCTCGGCAAGAAGGTCTCCAAGGCTGTCATCACTGTCCCCGCCTACTTCAACGACAACCAGCGTCAGGCTACCAAGGATGCCGGTGCCATTGCTGGATTGAACGTCCTCCGTATCATCAACGAGCCTACCGCTGCTGCCATTGCTTACGGTCTCGGCTCCGGAAAGTCTGACAAGGAGCGCAATGTCCTCATCTACGATTTGGGTGGTGGTACTTTCGATGTCTCCCTCCTCAACATCCAGGGTGGTGTTTTCACTGTCAAGGCTACCGCTGGTGACACTCACCTTGGTGGTCAGGACTTTGACACCAACCTGCTTGAGCATTTCAAGAAGGAATTCCAACGCAAGACTGTAAGTTGCACTGGACACTGCAAGAACAAAGGGATCATTTGCTAATATCAATTGTTTGTTACAGAAAAAAGGTTAGTTGGATGCAATATCTCTTTCCAATTCCAATATACACAGGCAGTTCATTGGCCGTATCCCAAAACAAGATGCTAACCGACGCGACTCAGATCTTTCTGGCGATTCTCGTGCTCTGCGTCGTCTCCGTACCGCTTGCGAGCGTGCCAAGCGTACTCTTTCCAACGCTACCCAGACCACCGTCGAGATCGACTCTCTCTTCGATGGTGAGGACTTTGCTGCCCAGATCACCCGGGCCCGTTTCGAGGACCTCAACGCCAAGTCATTTGCCGGTACCCTGGACCCTGTCCAGCAGGTCCTGAAGGACTCTGGCATTGAGAAGAGCGCCGTTGACGAGATCGTTCTCGTTGGTGGTTCCACTCGTATTCCCCGTATCCAGAAGCTCCTCAGTGACTTCTTTGACGGAAAGAAGCTCGAGAAGGTGAGATACTAATTTATATACCTCCACGATTCCGTAGTTCTAACGGGTATTAGAGCATCAACCCCGATGAGGCCGTCGCCTACGGTGCCGCCGTCCAGGCCGGTATCCTCTCTGGCAAGGCTACCAGCGCTGAGACCTCTGACCTCCTCCTTCTGGATGTCGTTCCCCTGTCCCTTGGTGTTGCCATGGAGGGTAACATCTTCGCCCCTGTTGTTCCTCGCGGCAACACTGTGCCTTGCCTTAAGAAGCGCACTTTCACCACTGTTGTTGACAACCAACAAACCGTGCAGTTCCCCGTGTACCAGGGTGAGCGTACCAACTGCGAGGACAACACCTCCCTCGGAGAGTTCACCTTGGCTCCTATCCCCCCCATGAAGGCCGGTGAGGCTGCTTTGGAGGTCGTCTTCGAGGTCGACGTCAACGGTATCCTCAAGGTCACCGCCACCGAGAAGTCGTCTGGCCGCACTGCCAACATCACCATCTCCAACGCTGTCGGTAAACTTTCCACCAGCGAGATCGAGCAGATGGTTGAGGGTAAGCACATAATATTTCTCCCAAAAAAAAATGTATGAGAAAAATATCTAACGTATACTCCAGACGCTGCCAAGTTCAAGTCCAGCGATGAGGCTTTCAGCAAGAAGTTCGAAGCTCGCCAACAGCTCGAATCCTACATTTCCCGCGTGGAGGAGATCATCTCAGACCCCACTATGTCGTTGAAGCTGAAGCGAGGAAACAAGGATAAGATCGAGTCGGCCTTGAGCGATGCCATGGGCCAGCTCGAAATTGATGACTCTACGCCTGATGACCTGAAGAAGAAGGAGCTCGCCCTCAAGCGACTCATCACGAAAGCCATGGCTACCCGCTAAATTTTTTTTAGCTTTTAAAGATTTTTTTTTTCCTATTATTTTATTATTGAACCCTGGATGAATATGGGAAAAGTGTTTTTTCTTTTGTTTTTCTTTTCCTTTTTTTTTCCTCTTTACGTTTTCTATCTGATTGAGCTCACTTGAAAAGCTTTTCCATGAACTTCTCATTATGACTACTGTATGAAGCAATCGGGTTTTTCAAAATCTACACCTGCTCGCGACATAAAATAGGGTTCAAGACATTTGAGCTTTTTTGTCTGGCAGGATAGTTTGTTGGCTTTTACCTAATAGAACATAGTTTATCTTTTCAACTTTACGTCTCTATTATTGAGTAGTACACAGTAATATTGAAAGTAGCAAGTAACCCTTCGGGCTCTCTCTAGCCTTGCGTATTTTCGGTGCTAGGTTTTGCCGATTGACGCGTTTTTGCGCTGAACTCTGTAGCCAGCAAATCAAAGCACGCCAGTCCTATGGATGTGAAATGTTTGTGGCTTCCATGGCTCGCTGGCTCGCTGCCTTGCTATTCTTGAGCCCCAGGACACCGAAAGCAGCAGTATAATAAGTAACTAACTAACTAGGTATTTACTTTGGCAAACCCCAAATGGTTGTAGAAATTCGGTCGATACCTTGGCAAATTCTTTCTTGGTGCATTGCAGAAATCCAATAACGTTAATAATCAAATTAGAAACATGACATAAAAAAAAGAAAAAGAGTAATAATAATACCATTCCTTTGCTTTCAATTGGTTTGTACGACTGTTATCAGCGCCCCCAATTTTCTGGGTTTGGAAACATGCCGTCCACATATACATATAGTCTATAAGATCACGATCCCTATAGTGCTACTACTTGTTTGTACTGATGTATTCCCAATGACCACCACCGGTATTCACTTCTTACGACGCTTTCTAGTGATAAAAAGGGTGTGGACTTCACGGATCATTCTCTGGGAATTGCCGATTGGGTGTTGCGGTGCAGATAATATCACTGCTTGTCGATGTAGACAAGAAACAGAAAAACGAACATCGATAAGCACTGTATCTGAGTACAGGAATCCAAGTATATGAGATTAACACACATTCAGCTATATAATTCTCTATCACTACGAGTATCTTGAAAATCTTGACCTTCCACATCGGTCGCTATAACACTCTCGCAGCGGCCTTGTTTTCGGCATCATTGGACGGTTCTTCAGTGGATGTACTAGTAGTGGTGGCGGTGGTAGTAGTACTAGCAGCAGCAGTAGTAGGTGGACCAAAATCAACTCCCTCATCCCACTCTTTCTCGTCGAGCAACTCCCACTCGGCATTCGCCATTTCGCCCTGCAGGGCAGCCTTGAGCTTGTCAGCGAGCTTTGTTGGCGTCAGGAGTTTCCAACTCTTGACGAATTCCATGCCTTCTGCGGCGCCCAGAAACGAGTGAGAAGTACCATGGGAGTAATGGCCAAAGATGGGGAAGGATTTTGTGCGCTGGATAATAGTCTTTGGCGAGTTTCTGTCGATTTTTAGCTTCGACTGCAGGTCGTGGCCGGATACAGTTCTGATGGAATTGGGGGTCTGAGCTGGAGGGGATACCAGGAGCTGCCATAGGCTTTTGCCCATGTTGCTAAAGGTTTCCCAGTTGTCCGAGCGGACGTGTAGGCCCTGGGTGCGGCATAGCCAGGCAACGTTCCATGCCAGCAGGGAGGCGCCCTCTATGAATAGTGCGTAAGTCGCAGGGTCTTCTTTCATTAGAGTTGATAACGCCTTGTCAACGGATAGTGGTCGGGGCCGGTGAGCACGAGCAGGCGATGTCGGTTTCGATGAAGTAGGGCTACTGGACGGATACCACGACTTGTATTCTGAGTCTATAGTCTCCCGTGTCGAATAAGATGCCGCGGGTGAGAAAATCGTCGGTGCTGCATGATTCCGATGAGGAAGGACTATTTCGGCCGGTAGTCGAAGTGAAAGGTAGTGGGATACGAGGACCAGGAGATGAGCAATGTTCGAGAATGACGTGGAAATATGGCTAGGCATAGCACCTGTCCTTTGTTAGCTTAAAAATATCTTTTCGTTGCATCACTGTTCGCAACGTGCCATGTAGTTCTTTCAAGTCAACCACTTGAACACCGCCAATCCAGTAACTTTCAACGACCGAGTTATTCTTTCTCCGTGCTTTTTGCCGCAGACGATATAGACTTGCAGCCTCCCGACACAGGAATATTCTAGATTCGGCGGTTTTCGTATGCAGCGAATGCCACAGATGCTCCGTCCGCTTGATCGGGTTTTGAATGTTTGATAGCGCCAGATGACGTCGGTCACCCAGTTGGAACTTTGCCGATTCGGCATCGGAACGTCGCTGTTTTAGACGAGATTTCAGATGATTGACATCGGCCCTTTTCCGTTGAATCTCTGTTTTCAAAGTCTCCGCGTGGGTGCGTATAGACTGAACCCGGCCAGCCGTTCGAGCTTGTTCGGTTTGGATAGCTTGGATAGTCCATCGCCGACTTCTTTCGCGGGCTGCCTGCAGCGGAACCTTACCCGTACGGTTGGCGGCAGTATCTCCCACTATCGACACTTCAATCTCTTGTCCTATAGATTCTTTTTCAAGCAAGACGCGGGCGTTTTCGTATCGTAGCATATACACATGGCTGCGAGCGCAAGAGGGGCAGTAGAAGGACGATCGGGAAGCGGCGTTTCGCGAGCATATTTGGCAGCCCATTTCAAATCATTTGGTTTTCGCTTTTCGTGTGGGATATAGAGAGGGATAACAAGTCGTAAAAAAAAGCTAGCGGTTTTAATTTTGCCAGTCACTTTGGCAGGTGACTAGATTGTGGCACTTGCTAGCAGTGACCGGACCGCGCGCCCTCATGGTTTTCAAGAGCCCAGAGGATAAGGCAGGCTTACAACAGGCTCATCCATATGAGAAGAACACAGAGTCAACCAGTTTCAGCAGCAATAGTATCCAGAATGAGAAGCGTTGTCAGTTTCCCATGTTAACATTGTCCGCATAAACGGCATTAAGTTATGTGATAACCCGGAGCATCACATGATTCATGGCGAGAATTATGGTGGATACAATCCGGGCTTATCAGATTACCTGCGGGAAATATGATGTCGGCGCTTAACTAAACAAAACGAAGCTATTCGCCTACCGACAACATGGCCGAGTGGTCTAAGGCGTTTGACTTGAATTTTTCTAATATTTCTTATCAAATCTCTTCGGAGACGCAGGTTCGAATCCTGCTGTTGTCGTTTTTTTTTGTTTTTGCCAGTTGGGTGGAGGCCATGCGGATCATCTGCCATCGAATAAAAAGTGGACCCTATACAGCAGGAGAGTCCAATAGCAGCGCTTTCGAGGACTGCACTCGCGCGAAAAAGGGATGTCAGCCTTTTTTGATCTGTTAGTTAAAATTTATTGATAAACAATAAAAAATAAAGTAAAACTAATTCTTATAAAATTGTAAACATGGATATTTTAAACAGTTGATTTGTCCGCGTCCGCCGTCTAGTTTCAAGGTCACATGATTTCATGACGAGGCCGTCGCGATGGGATGGATGGCTGCTTCGGCACTAGCCAAACCTTTCGACCATCAGTCTTAGCGGCCACATATTTTTGGTGTTTTCTTAATTGGATTGTGTGTTTCATTCCTCGGATTCCTGCGAGATTGATCGATTCGCATCGCACTGCTCCGTGAAACATCGAATGTTTACTCAATGAAAGATGCCTGATTCAACCGACACGGAAAGACACCATTTATAGGAGACATAACGGCGTGAACAGGCAAGGATCCGGGTTTGAATATCGGCTCTGCCAATGCTTATGATAACGATAATAACAATAGACCCCTGGCGCCTTGCCAATTCTGGACACGATGTCGTTTCATTCTTCAAGCCCGCAGCGAGTCGCTGTCAAACTGGCCAACCGGCAAAACGATGAATGTGGCTCAGATAAAGCTGGATACTACAACACGCCGCTACATGTTATCGCTTTGTTTATTATACTGATCCTCAGTACAGTCGGTTCGTGTTGACATGCTGTTTCCTTTCTTTTGCAGCTCACTGATGGACTACCTCAATTAGCATGCTCTTTTCCGATATTGGCACGTCGGTTCCCGCGATTACCCATTCCGCGCCGTTTCTTGTTCATCTCCAGACACTTTGGCACCGGTGTCCTCATAGCTACAGCATTTGTGCATTTGCTGCCGACCGCTTTCAACTCCCTGACGAACCCATGCCTCCCCAGATTCTGGAATAAAGGCTACCCGGCCATGGCTGGCTTTATTGCGATGCTCGCCGTCTTTCTTGTCGTCGTGGTCGAAATGTTCTTTGCGATGAAGGGCGCAAAACATATACATGGGAAAGAATATGACGAGCTTATTGGCGAAATCGGCCTCGAGGAAATGAGAAATGGATTTCCCGAGACAGCCGACGACGAGTATCTACAGCTAGACAGCCGGCTTGACCAGAATACAAGCTCTCGCCACGAAAGCTATCGAGGCAATACCGCCTTTGAAAGCGCAGAGACGGGTCCGGGATATGACAGTCACGACAAGGACGATGATGATCTCGACCTGGAAGAGTTGGATCCGTATTCGGACGAAACCCATTCCCTCGACCCTGAATCCTCTCCTCGAAATATAGGTGGTGGTGGTGGCGGCCATCAACGCCGAGTCAGCGAGAGCATCCCACTACAAAACCCTCAGAAACAATTACTCCAATGCCTCCTGCTCGAAGCAGGTATCCTCTTCCACAGTATTTTTATTGGCATGGCACTCAGCGTGGCCACTGGAACATCATTCATCGTGCTCCTCGTGGCCATCTCCTTTCACCAAACCTTTGAAGGCTTCGCCCTGGGCTCACGCATCGCGTCTCTAATCCCGGGCCTTTTCCCCCCGAGCTCGCTCAAACCATGGCTGATGGCTTGCGCATACGGAACAACGACACCAATTGGACAGGCACTTGGCCTGTTCTTGCACAACCTGTATGACCCGGCAAGCACAATGGGCTTGTTGATGGTAGGGTTCACAAATGCAATCAGTAGCGGCCTGCTACTTTTTGCCGGCCTGGTGGAGCTCTTGGCCGAGGACTTTTTGAGTGATTCGAGCTATGAATCGCTCAGAGGCAAGCGTAGGGTAGAAGCTTGCCTCGCGGTACTCAGTGGCGCCTTGCTCATGTCCATGGTTGGCGCTTTTGCATAGTGTGTTTTCATAGCAGACAAAAAAATTTTTAGATTGTTCTGACTACAGTCAACGTATTTGGAAATGACATGTATTTTTTTTATATTAGTTATGAAATAGGATGATACCAAATAATGTGTACCAATTTTGACTATTAGAATTTTACTACTACCGGAGAGAAACAGTAAAAAAAGATGATTTAATATATACGGCTGTAAGCTCTGTTTAAATTATTCATCTACTGTCGTCAATCTAAGCCGTCATTATGTGCTTTTAGAAGCGCCCCCTCCCTAACCATTTGCTTTTGGATATCAAGCAATATAATTTTTTTTTCTTTACTGGAGCGATTCGAGCACCAATGCACTGGCACCACCGCCTCCGTTGCAGATACCAATGCATCCAAGCTTGCCGTTCTTGGCTTTCAAGACTCCCAAAAGAGTGGCAAGAATACGAGCACCGCTAGCTCCAAGAGGGTGTCCGATAGCAACGGCGCCTCCGTGAATGTTCACCTTGTCCTCGGAAAGGCCAAGCAGTTTGAGGTTGGCAAGCGCGACAACGCTGAAAGCCTCGTTGATTTCAAAGGCATCAATGGCGTCCTGTGTAACGCCGGCTTTCTTCAGAGCCTTGGGGATGGCGAGGGCCGGGGAGGTGGTGAATTTGCTGGGTTTTTGGGCAGCGTCGGCGAAGCCCAGGATCTTGGCGATGGGCTTCAGGTTGAGTTCCTTCAGCTTGGCTTCGGACACGAGCACGACAGCGGCGGCGCCGTCATTCAGGGGTGAAGAATTGGGTGCGGTCACGGTGCCGGTGCCAGGGATGAAGGCAGGCTTGATTGCTTTGAGTTTATCGGGGTTGAGCTGTTAGGGCTCTTGTTAGACACAAAATTTACACGCAATTAGTGATAGGCGGCTGAGCTTACGTTCTTTGGCTCCTCGTCCTGCGAAACAGTGACGCCTGGCTTGCCCCTGAATCCAGGGAGCTCAACTGGCACAATTTCACCGTCCAAGAGACCAGCATTTTGCGCAGCTTGGGCCTTTTGGTAGGAGCGGATGGCGTATTCGTCCTGCTGTTCGCGAGTAAGCCCGTAGTCCTGAGCGCATTCCTCAGCCTGCAGGCCCATGAGTTCCTGCTTGCCGTAAGCGTCCATCAGGCCATCCTTCATGATGCCGTCAACCATGTTCTGGTGGCCGTACTTGGCGCCAGTGCGCATGTTGGTGATGTAGTGAGGGGTGTTGGACATGGACTCCATGCCGCCGGCGACGATAATGTCTGCGGCACCAGTCTGGATGGTCTGGGTGGCAAGCATGATGGCCTTGAGGCCAGATGCGCAGACTTTGTTCACGGTGGTGCAGACGGTGGTGTCCTGGAGACCGGCACCAAGAGCAGCCTGTCTGGCAGGGTTTTGTCCGACACTATACAAGCGAACAGCTATCAATCAGTCTCCGGTTGATTCTAAATAGGTTCGAGCACGCTTACCCAGCCGACAAAACATTTCCAAAAATCACTTCCTCGACGTCAGAGGCATTGATGCCTTCTGCCCTGTCCAATGCGCCTGTTTTGTAGATCAGCAAATGTTTGTGGCTGCGTGGAATAAAAGTCGCCGACCCTTGATGGCGTGAGAACCGAGCTGGGCTGCGGACTGGGAAGACAAAGCTCTGTTGGTAGAAGCATAGGTTAGTTTCCGTCTTGAATTTAAGCAAGAAACACATACCCCAAGAACGAGCCCACCGGAGTGCGAGCAGAGGAAACAATGTAGACGGGAGGCAGAGACATTTTTGGAGTTCTGTACGCCGATGCGGGGTTGATGAAATGAAAGAAATAGTAAACACGCGGGCACCGACTGGTTCCTTCACAATGAGTCTTGATATCCAGGTGTTGACACCAAGAACGAGGAGTATTGTCCAAAGGAGAGAAGAAGGCCTGATATATCAAAAGAAAAAATGAAGGGGGGCGCGCCGAGGCGGTCTGGTCAATCCAGCCATCGGGGGCTAGTGGGGGGTGCATGCGTTGAGTTGATTAGCGCTCGCCAGGCACCTGGATTACCCCCCAGGCACTTTCCATGTGGAAATAATGTTCACATAATCAGTTAATAAGGTCATTGATCCTTCGGACTACTGTTGTTGTTCTAATTTCCCAACAAGCGACTGCGTGCTTGTGTCCAATCCTTTGTGGGCCTGATATATATGTAGGAAAGTAATCAATTGATGAGTGCTAACTAACGTTTATTGGAGTCTGTCCACTAGCAGCATGGATGAACAGGCCTAAATTTAAAAGGATTTAAAATTAAGGAGATGAACAGTGTGACATAATATTTGTTGTACCCCCCGCCAAGTTAACCAGGACGTATATGGAATATCAGAATACTCCCGGAGGACCATATAAATCATTAGGATGAATATTTACCTTCTTTATAGGCCCATAACAGTAATAGCTCTATGTGTAACCAACATTAGATGTAATAGGAATTTATTAATGAACTGCCTTTTTACCAACCAATTCCGTAATCCATCCAGGATGGATTTGGGGAAAAAAAAATTGCTCCAGATATCGACATACCTGGGATTCGCCAACAGATACCGGCCTGACTATGGGGATTCTAGGACGTTCATCTTGATTTTTCAATACTACATGGCTTTTCAAAAGCTAAAACACGAGGAAATAGTTAACCTTGAATAAGGGAGACTTTCTTGCCATCTTTCAAAGGACTGGTAGCTTAGGATCTATATAGTAGCTCGGGACCTTTAATAACAGATACATCTGGTCAGTTGGGGAATGAATTTTGAAACATATCCTCATTCACCTGCAAACAATTCAAGAAATCTAGAGCCAGACCTGTGGACATGAAGCAAGGAGATTAAATTGGAGACCCAAATATTGAAGGTGGGCGCATGTTAGGTTCCTCAGGTAGCCGGGCCGCTGGGAAAACAGCGTTTAATTATACATTTGGTGATATTTATCAATTTTATCTCTATAATAAAGCTATTACCAGCACTCGGAAACCGATAAGAGAAACACAATAAACACCGCTAAATAATAAACCTTGAGGAACGAACACGCTCGCTATCAAAATCCATTTACAGCAGCGGGGACAAAGAGCTACTGACCGCCTGCCGCATCCGGCATAGCGCCGTGTCTATCAAGCGGACTCGACGCAAAATCTGGGAGCGACGAATATCTGCGCTGGACAGCAAACTGTCACACAGTCATCATGGATGATCTTTACGACGAGTATGTCATTTGGAATGCCGTGAATCTCATATCACGTGAGAAAGTAACTAACCCTCTCTTCCTTGGCAGGTTTGGCAATTATATTGGCGACGGTGGATTGTCCGAGGAGGAATCGCAACATGGAGATGCGCCGGCCGCGGGCTACTTTTACGATGAATCCGACGAAGGCGAGGAGGGCGAGGCTGCTGGTCAGGAGCTAATGGAGGTTGACGGTCAGTAGAAGTCCATGCGCGCACGGCTTGTTGGTGATTGCTGATTTGTACTTTTTTTTTCTTTTTATAGAGGGACCGTCGAATGCGGTGGTGCTACACGAAGACAAACAATACTACCCAAGTGCTCAGCAGGTGTATGGGCAAGATGTCGAGACCCTGGTGCAGGAGGAAGATGCCCAACCCCTCACAGAGCCAATTATCAACCCAATTCTGGAGAAGAAATATGCGATCCAGGAAGCAGACCTTCCCCCGGTCTTTTATTCGCGGGAGTTTATGGCCGATTTGCTCAAGTTCCCGGATCAAATACGGAATATCGCAATTGCCGGTCATCTCCATCACGGCAAGACTGCGTTTATGGACATGTTGGTCATGCAGACCCATGACTTGAATGAGCGGTTGGAAAGGCGCACCGGCAAGAAACGTGACGAACAACTACGGTACACCGATGTGCATCTTTTGGAGAGACAGCGAGGGCTGTCGATAAAATCCGGTCCAATGAGCCTTGTTCTGCAGGGGACAAAAGGGAAATCTCATCTGTTCAACATCATAGACACACCAGGCCATGTCAACTTTGTCGACGAGGTTGCAGCCTCTTTTCGCCTAGCCGATGGTGTCGCTCTCGTAGTCGATGTTGTCGAGGGAGTCCAGTCAAACACAGAGCGGATAATCAAATATGCCGTATTGGAGGATCTGCCGTTGGTGCTGATCGTCAATAAAATGGACAGGTTGATCTTGGAGCTCAAACTGCCGCCAAATGACGCATATTTCAAACTGAAACATGTTATTGAAGAAGTCAACTCAATTATCGAGAATACCATCCCGGGAAGAGGAGAAGCGCGGCGAGTAAGCCCAGAAAAGGGAAATGTTGCTTTCGCGAGCAGTTCAATGAACTGGTGCTTCACTCTCTCGTCATTTGCTCGAATGTATGCTGAGCGTTATGCCAAACTCGACACGGCGGACTTTGCGCGACGATTATGGGGCGACATTTTTTACAACCCCCGAAGCAGGAAATTCACGCGAAAGGGCGTTGAAGAAGGGTCTAGGCGGTCCTTTGTGAACTTTGTCCTGGAGCCGATATATAAACTTTATTCACACACCATCAGCGAGAGCCCAGAAGACTTGAAAGAGACACTGGCGAGTTTGGACATATCGTTGAAACCCTCGCAGCTCAAGGCTGATGCCAAAGTGCTCCTCAGCCTTGTTTGCGAGCAGTTCTTCGGCCCTGCAACTGGGTTTGTTGACATGATAGTCCAACATATACCATCGCCGGTGGAAGGAGCCTCGCAGAAGCTGGAGCGATACTACACTGGCCCATTAGATGCTAATGTCGCCAAATCCATGTCCACCTGCGACCAGGAGGGTCCTCTGGTCATCCACGTCACGAAGCTATACAACAGCGTCGATGCGTCGACATTCAACGCCTTTGGTCGAGTCATGAGTGGTGTTGCCCGGCCAAACCAGCAAGTCCGAGTGCTGGGAGAGGGCTATTCTCTCGACGATGAGGAAGACATGGTAGTCGCCACCATCTCCGACACGTGGATTGCCGAATCCAGATATAACATCTCGACCGACGGAGTACCGGCCGGCAACTGGGTGCTTCTTAGCGGGGTGGACAACTCGATCATGAAGACTGCAACACTTGTTCCACTCAAACTGGAAGAGGACGAAGACGCCTTTATTTTCAAACCAATCCGGCACATGACCGAGTCCGTCTTCAAAGTTGCAGTGGAGCCCATCAACCCGTCCGAGCTTCCCAAGATGCTGGAGGGGCTTCGCAAGATTAACAAGAGCTATCCTCTGATCTCTACCAAGGTGGAAGAGTCGGGAGAGCATGTTATCCTTGGCACGGGGGAGCTCTACATGGACTGCGTGCTTCACGACTTGCGTCGGCTGTATGCCGAGATGGAACTGAAAGTCTCAGACCCGGTCACCAGGTTCTGCGAGACCGTGGTGGAGACCTCGGCCATCATGTGCTACTCCATAACACCCAACAAGAAGAACAAAGTTACAATGATCGCCGAGCCACTCGACGACGGAATCACAGAGGACATTGAGAGCGGCCGTGTGAGTATCAAGGAACCCATCCGAAAAGTCGCCAAATTCTTTGAAGAAAACTACGATTGGGACAAGTTGGCAGCCAGGAGTATCTGGGCTTTTGGGCCTGATGAAACCGGGCCAAATATCCTGCAGGACGACACGCTGCCCTCCCAAGTGGATAAGAAGCTGCTTGGCACAGTGCGCGATTCTATTGTTCAGGGGTTTAGCTGGGGCACGAGGGAAGGTCCTTTGTGTGAAGAACGTAAGTCTCTCTATTTTTTTTATTCCCTTAAAAGATACAAATGTACTAAGCTAACTAATCGCAGCCATTCGAAACGTCAAGTTTAAAGTCACCGATGTTTCGCTTGCTGACCAGGCTATCTACCGCGGCGGCGGACAAATCATCCCTACAACCCGCCGTGCAGTGTACTCGTCATTCCTCATGGCCTCTCCCCGCCTGATGGAGCCGATATACTCATGCGAAATGCTCGGACCAGCCGACGCCGTGGCGTCAGTGTACACAGTCCTCTCGCGCCGCCGAGGCCACGTCCTTTCCGACGGACCGGTGGCGGGCACACCGCTGTACTCTGTGCGCGGCCTGATCCCCGTCATCGACTCGTTCGGATTTGAAACAGATCTCCGAATCCATACCCAGGGTCAGGCCACTGTCAGCTTGGTCTTTGACAAATGGAGCGTGGTACCGGGCGACCCGCTGGACCGCGATGTCAAGCTCAAGCCGCTGGAAATGGCAAACGCGCAGGCGACTGCTAGAGACTTTGTGCTCAAGACTCGAAGGAGGAAGGGATTAGCCGAGGATGTGACGGTCAGTAAATTCCTGGAGCCGGAATTATGGAAAGGTCTCAAGGAAAGCGGAGTCCTCGAGGGATAAAGAAAAAAATTTTTTTTTCGTTGCTGGCCTCTTCTTCTTCTTTTTTGCCCCTCTTTTCCATTTGGATTGCAAGTCTCGTTCGGTTCTTGTAACAATAGCATGTCAAAAATAATGATAGCGGTCGTTGGTGGAGTACTGGTTGAAACTTTTTCCCCCCAGGCTGTTCGACAAGTGCACGACAAAGAAAGAAAAAAAAAGGTTTTATAGAATAATACAATATTTGTGTAGAGCGAACAGCGTTATAGTTAGTGGGTAAAATCTGGTCAGCCCATGGTGGTGGTCTTATTGGCAATCTTCCAACATCTTGCCAATCAACCCCATCAGAGTTCCGTTTTCGAGCGCTGCAGCGACACGCTCCTTGTCAGCCAACTGCTTGTTCACCTCGTCGGCAGTGCTGTGAGTTCCCTCTTTGATGCGCACATCGACGCGAAAGCGGGGTGGCAGCGACTGCTCCAGTCGAACACGCACCCCAAGGCCAATAACAGTGGCGAGACTGCAATGCGTAATGGTGGGGGTAATCAAGACCGTGACCGTTCGCAGGGGAGACTCCGGGGTGTCGGGCAGGGAGGGAGTGATTGCAATATCTGGCAGAGAGACGACGGCGAGAGATCCGAGGGAGATGGGATGCTCTGGATCGGATATCGTTGAGATGAGATCTAAATCCAAGGTGGGTTAGCGGGCGTTCGTCTTATTTTTGCCAAACTGCACGTTTTCTTACCGAAGATTTCCTGCTCGTCAATGGGCTCTTCGAGCAAATTGCCGTCTTCATTTTCGGTATCAGAGGTATCGTAGGAATCGATGGCAAACGGGTCTTTCAGGTCGGTGACGGCCAGGCTGCTGCTGAAGATGGTGCCGTCAAAGGCATGCTGCGAGTCTTTTTTTGCGGCGGCTTTTTGCCGCGTGGGGAGGTCGGCGGCGCTGAGGATGGTCGGGTTCACGTTTTGCATTTCCGAAGCCATGATGACAGGGGTGGTGAGTCGCTGGATGGCTATTATTGTGAAGTGGTGTATTTTTGGTTTACGGTAGCGGTGAGATTTGCCATGCCACTCAGTGATTACACAGTCATTAATCAGAGACTCCGACGGAGGGGCACCGGCGGGGCGACTTAGTAATCAGCAAGTCCCCGTTCTAGGCTTAACCTCCCCCGACTAATGTCCTCAGGACATCCACAGTTGCACAGACACAGACCTAAAATGCCCATTACTAGTGGCTCTGTGGAGCAGCCACCTGGGTGGCTCGTTGGCACTGGCAGATCCAGGATCACCATGCAGGGTGCGGACAGCCTCGACACGCTGGCTGGCCCAGCTGTCAGCCAGCTTTGTTGGCTGACTGCAAGCTTGCAACTCTCCGAGCCTTTTGTAGAACCATAGGGCTACGCCCGACCACTCGGTAAATTTCTGTCGCTGCAAGTGATTGAGCAATCACACCTGAGGACGATGGATGATCGCCGAGGCCCTGAATAATCGTGGTCGATCCGCAGTGCTTGCAGCCTCAGCTCTGTATACCGCCATGTTGGCTTATCGGGGTCCGTATTCTGTAGTGAGGTGGCACCGGCAGGTCTCGATCAGATAATCTGCCGGTTTGCGGGTGCGCGTGGTGCAGATCGCGATTGTGATGGGGACGATGCCTGAGCTCTCCCGCCATGGTCCTGGTCGTACCCTATTGTGAGCATTGATTCGGCGTGCATACCAAGCGTGCTAAGGATGCAGTGCGACAACAGGCGCTGTGGCCGCGCAGGAGAGAGTTCCGAGCGGGAGGAAGAGGAAGATCTGCCGGGTCTCAGAAACATGTGCGTGGTGTTGCCGCTTTCGCCTAAGTGACTAAGTACCACCTCGTTCGCCCCCCCCACTTGGGGCACTCGGCCGTGCGTCTGCTTCTTGCATCGTCCAGACTCGACGACCGACGTCTCTCGACACGTCCAGGCGAACAAACAGCGCTGCCTGAAGAGTTGGTTCGTTTGCTCTGCAAAGGGGGAGAAAACCCAAATTCCCCCGGTTTCAGCTTCTCCAACGCGCCTGGTCATTGGCCCAATTCGCTCTTCCCGGCGCTTGCTCGTCGATTTCGCTGCGCGCCGGCCTTGGTCGAACAGTCTTGCGCTTTTACAATAGGCCACCGCTTTGCCTGGAACAGCTGGCTTTTGGATTCTAGAGCTTTTTCATACAGATACCGTCCTTCTACGCGCTATCACCGATCGCGAGCCCGAAACAACGTGTGTCGCACACTAGTTTTGTTTCAGCGCACTTTCTCGTACCCGACCATCCCGCTAGACGTGATCGCCGTCCTCGCTTTCTCGCAAAAAATAACTGCACGCGGCATTCGAAGGCGGTCCCCGGGATTTACTATTACATATCGCATATATCGCATATATCACCTCCGATTGCGGCGTGGCCTGATCCGCGTTGACTGATAATCACGATACCGTATGATCGTTGTGCGATACCATTTTGCGACATCATATACCCCAGGGGTATAGGGCCAGCCTCGCACACGCTCGCGATCTGGTCCTTACGTCCGCCTCTAGACGCCTTTCCTGAATAGATTGCACGATTCGCAATGCAAGGATACACATTCACCCCGCCTTCCGGGCCTCCACGTGAGGGCCACAAAAGTGAGCATCTTCTATCTTGTCCTATACAAAACCGCCACGCAAGACTGACTTGGGACAGACTATGTCTTTGTTGACGAGCACAACCGGCACAAGCGGCTCAAAGGTATGCATCAAAGTTGAACTTTTGTCTCCCTGTTTTGATCCTCATGTTATCTCCCAGTGATGCGCGCTTGCAACGGCTGTCGGAAACGAAAAATCAAATGCGATGCCGCGACAACCAACACATGGCCCTGTTCGGCATGCTTGAGATTGAAGTTGGTTTGCGTGCCTCCAACCATTCACCAAGATGGAGACCAAACGGATCTCGGGCAAGCCTCCGAGGCAGACTTGGCTGGCTATCCCGATCCCTCACCGCACCCAGAGATGCTACAGCATGGGATGGTCCAGCCTAATATGATGAGCGGCCATCCGCAAATGCAAGACCATATGGCCTCGTACGGGGCATATTCTTCGTATGTCCCGCAGAACAGCGGCTTATATGCAGAAACACAGCCACCTCAAATAGCCGTTACACACCACCACCCTTTCCAGGATAGCTTCTATGAAAGCGTTCCTCCGCAGCCTCTTGCCACAGGTGATAGCGGTGTCTTCATTGATCCAGACCAACCAAACCCTGCAGACTTGAGCGACGCTCTTGGCGAGTTAAAAATTGACGAGACTGGGATTGGTAAGATCCGAAAACATACACCCACCACTGCTGTCTCTTACTCACTGTATATTCAGCACCTTACATCCGACAGCAACAAAAGGGCCTTACGGAGCCCGAAGCCCCTGTTCAAGAGGAAGGGGATGATGAACTCCCTCCGCTTAGAACAGGTGCAGGGTCGACTATCCGAATCCCTCCGGAGTTAATGCCCTCGAATGAGGAAGTCGTGAGGTATTTTAAAATATTCTTTTCTGATATCCATCCCTACGTTCCTGTGGTGCACCGTGTGCACATGTATCAGCAATGGCGCAATGATCGTTCTTCAATTTCGCCTTTGCTATTGGAAGCTTTGTTTGCCTGTGCTGCCCGGATGTCGGATGACCCAGCGGAAGGAGCTCAATGGCTCGCACTTGCAAATCGTGAGTCTTGTTCCACAATACTTTCTCAATCTAGCTTTCCCAGCCTAACTAAATTGTCACCTAGGGCACGAATCTAGCTTCATGGATGTCCCGCGGCTAAGCACGATCCAAGCACTGCTCTTGTTGCTAAAAGCGCGGGAATCAAACCCCAAGAAAGGGTATTATTACCGGTCCTGGCAAACTGTGAAGACGGCAATCTCCATGGCTAAAGACCTTGAAATCCACGAACACTATGGCAATCATCGAGAAGGAATCTCCTGCGGCCTTGAACCTATGGAATGTCTCATCCAAACGAGAATCTGGCAGACTCTTTTAGTAGTGGAAGTGATGGTTGGAGGTCCTCAAGGTTGGTGGGAATTTTCTGTTGATCATGTCAAGTTTCTAATTCATTTTAACTAGGCCGATCGGACTATGAAGTAGACCCTGAGACCGTTGATATGCGACCGAAGCTTGACGTTCCCCACTTGGATCAATTTGAAGTGGATCGTTCTCGCCAATATTCGTTCTTTGTCAAAAATGCTTATCATATCCGCGTCTATACAGAACTTTACCATAAAATCAAGAAGCAGAAGGATTGGGTAGCGGATCCACGGTTCACTCAAAGCAATCCCCTGTTTGCTGAATGGTACCAAGATCTGCCTACAGACCTTCAGGTCACCTACCCCGAGGATGGATCGCCGCCATGGTTGCCGTCACATTTTGTGGGGAATATGCATACCCATTACCACCTGGCCATCATCATGCTTCATCGGCCGCAGTTACTGGCGTCTCAAACTTTTGCAGCTGGAGGCGGCTGGAGAACACACATGAGCCTGTGTTATTCCTCTGCAAAGTGTTTGTGCCGGTTGCAGGAAGCTATTATTTCCCGGTTTGGCCTACAAGCACTGCGATTTATGCAGCGAGGCATCAACTTTACTGTTTATGCCATTCTGACGTGCACTATGATTCACTTGGTAAGTTCATCTGGTAACTGACAGAAAATTTCCAGCATTAATAATTTATATTGCTAGGTTGCGATTACATCCCCTGACCCAGAATTCCACACTGACGCGCGTGATTTCTTTACTCGGCATATGCGCATTCTAGAACAAATTTCTACAACCTGGCCACTTCCTGAGATCAAGGCCCAAATAGACACGCTAAGACAGGCCTTCTCTGCTGATACGAAACGCCCGTTCGAACTTAGACCAACTTTCCCATATGGCAGTCCGTCGGAGGGATACCAGCCTAGTCCTCCAGCGCTAGGAGAGGCGTCATATACCCAGTTTAACCAGGCCCAAGGTGGGAGCCCCCACCACCGATTGGTCTATAATGTCCACCCCATAACACCACCTATCTCAACAGGTGCCGAGGATTCGAAGTCGGAATCTCCCCAATTGGCTAATATGGGCATGCTGCACCATCATCATCATCCGGGAGCAACGAATCAAGGCTTGGCAGTTCCACTTGTGGACGAGAACAACTGGGATCCTACTCGCATCATGGCGTAAGTGAACATCAGACGTATTTTCTATTTGATATGCTAACAATTTATCTACAGTACGTGGGACATGACCTTCAATCCTCCCAGTGTTGCTTCTACCTCTCCACATACGGTATACACCAATCCAAGCCCAACTATGGCCGAGACGGCTACGGTCCAATATCCAATGCAATACCAAACGCCGGATAAGATGATACCCATGGACCCCCAACAACACGCGGTACCTCAACAACAGCCATACAATCCCCAACCAATGATGACAGCACGGGACTGGCAACAAAACGTGGCAAGCGTTTTTGATCCGCATGGAGTGAAGCGTAGATTCAATAACCTCTCGACTGATCTTTCACACAGCAACGTTACCAAACGAGCAAGATAAGCTCGACACATCAACAAAACCTGTATATGAACAAAAAAGTTTTTCCACGGAACGAAGCATTTACGGAAATGGCGTACGATTGCATTGTTTAGCGAGGGAAATGGGAGGGATTATTTGATTTTAGTTTTCTTTTCTTTTCTTTTCTTTTCTTTTCTTTCATTTCATTTCTTTGGCACTTGATCCAGGATATGTGCCTTGATATCTACTTTGGAAGTGGAAATGCGGCATGTACACTTAAGTGTATATTTTGGATATATGTTGAATTGATACCCATGGGGCGAAGACGGTGTAAATGTCACGATCGTCGAATATTCTCTCAATCTTCCAATATTTCAATCTTCCGGTATTGCTGGGCAGACATTTTGCCTTTGTGTATATGAAAACCGGTCGGAGATGTGAATAGATGCGAGAAGCCGCGCGGGCCATGTAGACAGGTTGGTTTGTCTCAGAGCATGTATCTGTAGGAATAACAGTGTCCCAACCCATTTTGCTTTCCAGCGATGTCTGTAGTGCTCTCTTTTGAAATGCATAATGATGATAGTATGTATTATGAATGGCAATATGTGCGAATAGCCAAACCGCGACTTGGGGGTTCCCCGACTATCACGTTCTCCGGTTCACACCAATCCGCTCATCCCGAGTGCGCACAATCTTCGCCTTGTCGCCCGGCAGCGGCTTCAACTCATCATTCGGATCGTACTTTTTGCCCGTAAATGCCGATTCAGACTCGGCGGTCCGGTTTGTGTTGGCAGCTTCTTTGGCTTGGTCTATGATGGTTTGCTGGCGGAGGCGCTCCTCTTCAAAGGATATCAGGTCCTCGGGTGTGATTGTTATGGCGGTGGGCTTTCGGCGGAGCATTTTTTTGGGTGGGACTGTGCTGGGAAGTTGGTTGAGGGTTTGGATGCAGAGTTGAAGTTGGGAAGAGTAAACAATGGATGTCGAAATGAATGGCGGGAATGCACGTGACGTGCGGTTCGACATTTTCGGAGGTTTGCTCGACCTAAATTTCCGGGCCATCTCTCCTTCATAGCAAAAGCACGGCACGACAAGCCTGCTCACAGCTTCCGGGAGTTTCGGGTGAGTGAATATTTTTTTGGTTGAGTTCTACCTAATGCATTGAATCTAATTTAAAGCTATTTTTTCATTAGGTCTCGTGCAGTAATTGATACATACTGCTGTCGGCAATGGCTCCCACGGGGCATCTTCTATCTCTCCGGACTGCGCGTCCGCAGACGTGCATGAAAGCTTTCAATGCGTCTGCTCCGTTGCGTCGCTCTTTTGCAACAGGTCCTCCGGACAGCCAGCCTCAGCAACCTAGGTCAACCACTCCGAATCGGTCACAGCAGCAGCAGCAGCAGCAGCAAGGCCGTCCCCGTGCGGTAGATGCCAGATCCCTCGCCGCTCCTCGCGGTGCAGATGGCCAGGTCAAGATTTTACGGACGCCAAACCTACGACTCAGGGCTGGGCAATTGGGACGCAGACCTGCGGGAGGACCGTCGGCGCCTGGGGTTTTCAGACGGCCTGGCGGCAACAACAACAACAACACCAACAATAACAAAAAAGGCGGCAGTAAAGCTCGCGGAGCCAACAAAAAGCCGCGTGATAGGAATGCTCGGAACAAACGCCAACAGGGAGAGGAAGCGGGTGAAGACATCAGGGCTGCAGAGATTGAAGAGATTCTGAACGAACAAAAGGTAAAGGAGCAGCAGGTTCCGATCCGCTACACACCCGTGCAATACGATGTCTCGAAACTCCAGGAGACCTGGCCATCTCTGCCGGTTGGGGGAACGGCGCAGGCCGGATCTGTGCTGGAGAAATTGAACTTTCTGAGTCGCCGGTTTCCCAATGGATACGTGCCACCTCATGAGCTTGCCAAACGACTCTTTGAAGGCGAGCGTGTCATTTTCCGCGACGAGGAAGAGAAAAAGGCAGCAATTGAAGAGTTTAATAGACTTGCTCATCAGCGAGCTGATATGCTCACTCAACGCAAGGGCGAGGTGGTTGAACCTGAAGAAGCAGGATTTACTTCTACCAGCAAAGAAGACCGGAGCGCCCTGGTCGGTCAATTGGTCCAGGGAAAGTACGCGACACAGCAGAACCAAAGCAACCCTGTGCTAGGGGAGATCGAGAGACAGCTTTTCAACAACGAAACTTATCGTACTACTGGGAAACAGTCGGGCTTTATGGCCAAGATCGAGTCGCTGATTGCTTCGGGAAAGCCGAAACGAATAGTGAAATAGACGAGCCACAAGTGCTATTTTTTTGGTTGTTTGTTTCATATGTCACCATGTATTAAATCACTTTTCTGTACTATACATATGCTTAGGAATTCTTTTGTTGCAAGTGTACAATGCCCGAATCCAATATCAAGTAGACAAAACCCAGCAGACCCAAATCTCAAACCTGCTCCAAGCTCTTTTTCGCGGTCTCAAACACATCCTTGATGTCCTTCTGAGCCTTTTCAACCACCTTTTCCATTTGATCATGGGCCTTGCGAACATCGTCTGGACGCGCCTCCTTTTTCTTTTGCATGTCCTGCAATCGTTTGTGTATACTGGCTCGCGAACTCTTCACGGAATTGGCTGCCTTTTCCATAGCCGATTTGGCCGTTTTCACTGCCTGGTCTCGCGATTCCTTGGTGGGCGGGGGAATGGGCACGTTTAATTGAAGCGCATTGTGCGCGTCGGGTTGCGGTGTTAACGACAGGCTGGAGGCGATGATGGCTGAATTGACTGGTTTGACGAGCTGCAACAAGGTCAGTAATCAAAATAAAAGAAGCCAAAAAAGAAATATCATAAAGAGATAAAACCCACCTCTTCTTCGCCCACGATAATCGCAACAGATCGTCCGCCCTTGGGTACTACTTGCGCCAGCTCCCCGAGCTTGACCGTCTCGTTACTGTGCTTATCCACGCTGACTCGCAGGTTCTCAATAACTTCTGGGTTCAGGCGCCCGCCCGAGCGCAGTTTTTGTAAATCATCCTTCAATCGCGTAAGAGCGTCGGAGATGCCGTCGTGCAGTTGTGTCAGATCAAAAGGGTCGGGCGCTGCAGAATCGGCTGCGCCGTTTTTAAATGTCTGTTCGGCGGCATCGTCGTTACTGTTCTTTTTGTTTTTGTCTTTCTTTTTGCTGAGGGCTGCTGAGGAGGAGAATTGGCGTTGCGCTGCTGGTTGCTGGGGGATAGTAGTAATAATCCGGGGAGGATTGGTTCGGGTGTGGAAGAAGGTAGGAAGAGGACAATGACGGTACGGCGACGTGATGAATCGAGGAGTCGGGGAGATTGTGTTTATTGAGAGTGTGGGCTTGCGAATGACCCTTGTGAGAGCGCCACGGTGCATAGTATGGGCGGACATTTTGAGAGTGGTTTGCAGGGTGGATGAAGGAGAAACGATCAATGAAAATGGGTTTGATAATAATTAATAGTATCTGAGTTGACTCCACCAGTAATGACGTTGTTTGATGCTGTAACGTGCCAATTATTTTTCAACAATATACATGTACAACGAAACAGATGAAGTTAATATATGAGTAAAATAATTAATCTTATAAGAGTTAAGTTATGCAACGACAGTGTTGTTCATGTTATAAAACCGGCGACACTTATTTCGCGGCCCACAGCATGGCTTTTCGCACCAACCGAACTCAGTAACATGTTTTCGCTCCTGCCATCTCATTCATCTCATTCAACCGCTCGCGATCCCGTTTCAAGACCACAACCTCGTGCTGTCAATAACAAATTTCATAATTAATCTTGCCCGAGTCAAGCCGCAGCAGAATTTCCGCCATGGCCGAAGCAAGCTCCAAAAAGTCTCAGGCCAACAAAGGAAACCGCAACGCAGCACCTCCCAATAATCCCCCTGCGATCCACGAACTCTTCGCCAACGGCGAAGATCTGCAGAACTGCAGCTGGCCGCAGCTCATGGAAATGTTTTCAAGTGCGCTCAGAGAGCATGAGCAGCTCGATCATGATCTGCAAGGGCAGGCTGCCGACTTGCTCAAGGTGCGGAATGTTGATGCAGTTAAAGGACTGACAACGAGCTGATGATAATGATGGGCTGCTTCAGGTTTTTGTTACGTGGTCTGAGGTGACCATTTCCCGGGATGAAGATCGTTCGTACAAGAGGTATGCGATCGTTTTTGTAGTTTTTATTTGATTGAGCTGACCTTGTTAGATTCCAGACTCGCATGCAATATGTACAAAACGCCGAACAGGAACTGGCAGAGAAAAAAAAGCACTGTAAGAAGCCCACAATTCACCTCTCCTAATCCGAATCCTAACAATCCTGGTCATAGATGCAAATGTGGTCAAGGCCTTTGAGAGCGCATTAGCTCTCTTGAACAAGTGAAGCTTGTGTGGGGCAGAATGCGGGACTTGGCCGTTTCCTGCGACTGGCAACAACGTCAATTTCCCAACACCTCAACGTCATGTCCAGAGATACAGATGAGCGCCTCTTGCAAAGGTTAAATGCGCTCAAGCCGTCTACGGTACGGCTTCAACGTGAGAAGTATGCAGCCAGCCACGTGCTACGCTCTCTGCAAACCCGTTGTCTGATGCACGGCGCCTAGGAAACCGCTCGACTTTGATACTCAGTCTCCAGGTGTTGGCTCCTTGTATGGAAGCTTTGAAGGTTCTTCAGGAGCTGCTATAGAAGAAGGAATAGCCGCGGAGACGCTTTTTGATGGTGATGCTATCGATGATCTTATTGCCAGCCTCGACCAGCCACACGATTTGACACTCCAGCCGTCAAATGTTGATACCGGCGACCAGGTTCAGAGTCTTTTGACAGACGCGAACGAATTTGTCAAACGTGCGGATGATCTTGGGTCCACGGCAGATACCCTTCAGCATGGAACTAAATCCCAGAAAGATGACTCTATAAAAGCACCTTCACATACCGATGACAACTCTTCCAGCGACGAGGAAGAAGACGAGGCTGAGGCAGAAAGATACCTTGAAAGCGTCCTGAGAGAGGTCAATGGAAAGAATGTCTGTATTCAGCAATTCGAGGATCTTCCCGGGCAACAGTCAGAACCGCACAGCCACGACCGCGACCACAACAAAGACGAAAACGTCGCTGATGAACTCTCCCAGGGCTTGGCTGCCCTATCTCTCCCATCCGTTCCAGAAGATTTGCCAGGAACCAAAAAAGAACGCGCTGAGGAAGAATTCCAGACAGAGTTTTGCTGTGTCTGCTACGATACCGCCACCACAAAGTGTCTAGATTGTGAAGGGAATCAATTCTTCTGCGTCCGCTGTTGGAAAGAGATGCACTTAGGTGAAGAGGCAATCTGGGCTGATCGAATACACAACAGTGTCAAATATGAACCGCCGAGTAAACGATGACTTTTGTTACTATTATTAAATTTTCATATCTCATTTAATTCAGGGAATAAAAAAGTAGATACGGATTCTCTTCATATTATGATTAACTAAAACGCCTAGTCTGAAGCCTGCCAGTCTACATTAACTGGCCGCGCTGATGTCGCCAGTAGCCTTTCTTCCTCGGCCTCTTCAGCGTCTTCATCGATCTGGCGCTCGTTCAATTTCGGCGTGCGAACCAGTGCGATCACAGAAAAAATCAAGTAAAGACCTAGACCAGTCAGTCAATATGCGCCCAAAAAAAATGAAGGGAAATGAATTATTCTTACCCAAAAACACAAACTGGGCCCAGAAAAACACAACGCCGAAAAACGGGAAATTCAAAGTCACGCGGTTCAGAAACGTACTGACGACGCTGGGTGTGCATATCTCCTTGGCAGCTGGATTGTCGGCAGTTTCAGAGCAAGCTTTGATAAGATCCTTGTCTTGTGAACAGTCTGGCTGTGCGGTTGAGTGCGATGCAGGCTTGTCACAAAACGTCTGGGGACCAAAGGTTGCGTACTGCGGGGCTACTATCATCGCGATGGAATAGTTTAGAGCCAGTGTGATCATCGTCAGCATTGCAGTCGCCAATAGCAGTGCCTGCAGCGAAGTATGGGCCTTGCGTATCTGGAAGATTTTAATCCAAAAGACTCGGATTCCAACGGCTGCGATACCAACAACAGAGCCCGTGAAGAAGAGCAGCACGAGGAATGTGAACAGTACGTAGTCGACGGGAAACGCCTTTGCGGCGCGGACAAAAGCCCAATTCACTGGGTTGAAGAGAGTGATGTGTCCTAGTATGTAGCCGCAGCTGCGCTTGCACACCGAGTTGCTGGCCTTGTCTATTGCAGTGAGAAGCATCGAAACCCAGACAAGCAGAGTGATGAGCAACAAGATGACGCCGCCGATGCGTTTGAATGGGCGCAACACTGCCCCGGTTTTGTGCCAGGCTCGTACAAACCAGGTTTGCGTCTCGCCTTCGGTTTGCTCAATAAGCCGCTGCCTCCGGATAAGAGTTCTCTCCTCTCGCACCAAGACATCCAGCTCTCTACGGTCTTTGGAAGAGAGCTGGCCTGGATCGCCGCCACACCGGGCATCTAACTGACGTTGGCGTTCGCGGTTGGCTTCGAGTCGCGAAGAGGCACTGGCCCTCATGCCCGGACTTAGGATGGATGGCGAAGTCTTGATCAAAGAGACGGGGAACAATGCCATTCCGGTCGATGTGTAGATGACATACAGGCATGTTCCAATCGTGATCAAAAACCCCAGTGCGAATGCTAGCGTTCTTTCTCCATCTAGATATTATAAGTATGGTTGATTTTTCACACAAACGGGAAAAAACTCACGATTCTCCATCAGCAATCTTCGGAAGTAGTCGAGATCTCGGTCCGAGCCAGACGATGTTGGCACAAAAAGGCCAATAAGAAACAAAAGGATCGCGAATATTAAGAAACCAATTGTATACTTGAAGGCAGCCCAGATGCGCTTCCCAGGCGTCTGTTCGCCCTCTTGTGTGGCAACCTCATCATACTCCTCATACCAGAAATAGGTAAACGGAATCACCAGCAAGCAAAGAGCCGTGTCTAGGCCATAGAGCAGATAATACACCGCTTTGAGCGAGGTGAGGATACTATCCACTGCTTCCTGAGACGCCCAGTCTTTGCGTTGGCCATGTTTAGACGAATTTGTGGATGAAACGAGCGCGACATCAACCGGTTGCAGGAGGACTGTGGCGAGGAGAGCCGTGATGGTAATGATACAGACGAATACTACAAAGCGCGAGCTCTCTCTAGGAGACTTGTAGACATAGATAAAAACCGATGCCACTCCAAGCAAGCTTGCAATCACGACGGCATACACAATCCATATCAGGGAGGAAAGCACGCGCGCCATGCCTGTTGCTAGCTCGAATAAGGGCGGCTTAAGAAAAGCAAGATGTTGGCTTGATGTTCATCGACTAACTCATAAACGACGTTGAAGACAATCATCAATGCGACCAGGGAATCCTGTTAAACCGATAGATTCACAGCTCTGGTGTTTTGTTCATGTTTCGCGACGGCGAGTGATGGAGTTTGATGTCGGGAGTGGAGCAGTCGGTCCGATTACGTAGGTAAGACGGCGGGCCGAGCTGCATCTCCCGTCGTATTATTAGCAGCGCCATCGCTAGTGACGGGAGTCGGAGATTACTATCATCAGATCTTTAACAACTATGTAGTTTCTATATTCAGTAAAAAGTATGTAGTTGGCTGATTGATCATAAAAGCCATCGTCGGAAAACTCATATAGCTCTGATGCCGAATTTACTTGTCTTTATTTTCAGATAGCTATCATCAGTTGATAATATCACACTCACAGAAGCCCATATAATGCAATTATAAATGTGATGGATACTCTTTTTTATCACGTACCATACATGTAATTTATTCCAAGGCTTCTCAGGCCACATACGCCAGAATTTTTACGATAAAATGAGGATTACTGGACGTCAGAGGTATAAAAATGGCTGCTGTCCATCCTCTCAACTGCCTTTGTTGCACAGGCAACAGTGGCGGCATATCTTCTGGTTCCAGTGTTAATAGTAGGAAATTCGCTTCGTGAAGTACAATCACAGTGTCGCCAATATCTGGAAATTGGTCGATGATTTCATCAATTTCGGATGGCAGTACTTGTAGGATCATCGTAGAATATATAAACGTAGTGTCAGCTGTTAAGCTGCATAGATATTTTATCGACAACACGGAACAACACTACTTGGCTTTGCTCTTGCATGGACACCAGAAACTCAGAAACTAGCATTGGGATACTGACTGGAAATTTCATACAACTCTTGCTGTTGTGTCGGTCTCCTGTCGATCGACGTTGACGCGCGTGCACGTGATCCAGTAGCGCCATTATGCTCCCGACTTCTTACTGGCTGCGAGGCCCAATTATTCCACCACAAAGACAACAAGCAGTGAACGACCTCAATTCTCCAGACAGTTAACCTGCTTCTCGAAGCTGGGCTGTTCTTTCGAGCTACTGGGCACGCATTTATTGCTCCCCACGGAACAGACTTCTCGCCATCCTGGTGCAGGCTTCAATCATGCTTGATACACTCTAGGACAGGAAAGTTTCGATATTTCTTTCCCTTGACCAAGGGCACCATCTCCTTCGGCATTCACCCAATATCCAAGAATGCAATGCTATACAGAGATTTTACCTCCTTCGGGAGTTTCACACGCCGTCTCAGCCCGGTTCACTTCGGCGGCCGCTAATAATTTAATAGTCGTCAAGACATCCCTTCTCCAGATATTTGATCTGGTTACTGACATCAATTCAGTAGATGCCAAGCCATCTGGTGAGAAGGGGACGTCAAAGCTGAACTTGGTGGCCGAGTATGAATTGTATGGAACCGTGGTCGATATATCTCCGGTCAAAATACTCAACTCCAAAAGTGGCGGAGAGGCTCTTTTGCTGGCTTTCCGGAACGCGAAACTTAGTTTGATTGAATGGAACCCTCAAACGCACGGGATAGTGACTGTTTCAATCCACTACTATGAAAAAGAAGACATTACGCAGAGCCCGTGGGTGGCCAATTTGGGCGACTGTGGCAGCCATCTCACTGTCGACCCTGGTAGCCGGTGTGCTTTGTTGAACTTTGGGATACGGAACCTTGCAGTTGTTCCCTTCCACCAAGCGGGTGATGACCTAGTCATGGACGACTATGACCCGGAACTGGATGGCGGTCTTGACAAGGAGATGCAGGACGTCTCGCACCCAGAAAACAAGACAGAGAAGCAGAGCACCGTGACTTACCAGACCCCATATTCGGCTTCCTTTGTTTTACCCCTGACTGCACTGGATCCTGCATTGCTCCACCCGATCAACCTCACGTTCTTGCACGAGTACAGAGAGCCTACTTTTGGTATTCTATATTCCCAGGTAGCAACCTCGTCAGCTCTCTTTCAGGAACGAAAGGATGTCGTCGTGTATTCTGTATTCACGCTAGATCTAGAACAACGAGCTTCCACCTCTCTCTTGTCTGTCACCAAGCTCCCCAGCGACTTATTCTCCGTAGTGGCTCTTCCACCACCCGTTGGTGGTGCCCTGCTTATTGGCTCGAACGAGTTGATTCATGTCGATCAATCCGGAAAGTCCAATGCCGTTGGTGTTAATGAATTTGCCAAGCAGCTTTCAGCATACCCCATGGCCGACCAATCTGATTTGGCTCTCCGCCTGGAAGGCTGCATAGTGGAAGTTCTCGACAGTCGATCGGGCGATATGCTGCTTATCCTGGCAACGGGTGAACTAGCCTTGCTCCATTTTCGATTGGACGGAAGATCAGTCTCGGGGTTTACGGTGCGCCTTGTACCCAGGGAAGTTGGAAACGAGGTTATGAGTGCTACCGCTTCCTCTTCCGCTGTTCTTAGTCCAGGGAAGATGTTCATTGGAAGTGAAGACGCCGATTCGGTCTTTGTTGAATATCACAATTCATCTCTCTCCTCCAAAAAGGGCCAAGAACACGATGTTGATGGATTGTACGGGACCTCAGAGGACAATGAAGACGACGACAACGACATTTATGAAGACGATTTATACTCTACCGCTCCAAAAGATTCTGCGAGTTCACGCCCTGTGAATGGTTCTTCCACGGGAGGCTACTCATTTGAAGTTGTGGATAGATTAGCCAGTATAGGCCCGCTACGGTCGGTCGGTCTAGGAAAATCGTCTGACGGGAATATCGGTTCTGGGGATGAACCAACACGTATTTCAGGCGTCCTAGAACTTGCTGCCGCTTACGGGTCAGGCGGAAAAGGGGGTGTAGCAGTATTACACCGCGAGCTTGACTTTAAAGTGGTGTCTAGTTTTGAGAGCGAAGGCATAGATTATGTCTGGACGGCTACGGTTAATAGTGCCGAGTCGAAGAACTCAAGTGAAACGTCACCAGCCAAGACATATGCTATGGTGGCACGATCAAAACCACCCGGTAATGAAGAGTTACTTGTTTACAATGCTACAGACGGAAGTTTGGAGCAGCTGAATGCCCCGGATGTCAACCCAAACGAAGATTATACAGTCGAAATTGGCACTGTCTCGGAAAATAGCCGCGTCGTACAGGTGCTGAAGGGCGAAGTGAGGAGTTATGATGCTGGTAGGATCTTCCGTTCCATAACGATTATATAAGATGTTTACGTTTATTCAGATCTCGGACTCGCCCAAATCTATCCTGTGTGGGATGAGGATGAGGGTGATGAGCGGTTTGCAGTGAGCGCCAGTTTTGCAGACCCATATCTACTCATATTTAGAGATGATTCGTCCCTGTTACTTCTTCAGTCAGATGAGAGTGGCGACCTGGATTTGTTGAGCGGTAACGAGGCTCTCTCATCTCAGACCTGGGTGTGTGGGTGTCTTTACACTGATATAAACGGGGTTTTTGCTGGAGATGGTGAAAAACCAACCGAAAAAATAACCTATGTGTTTTTGTTGAGTGCCGAAGGCAAATTATTTGTCAGTTGTGGTTTTGTCTTGTTGCATGAACTATCACTGACATTTGATTCAGGTGTTCCGGCTTCCCGATATGAAACTAGTATCTGCGATTGAGGATGTCGACTTCTTCTCCCTGATTCTCTCAAGCGAGCCATCTGCTAAACGGCAGACTTCCCGGGGGAGAATCACAGAGCTTTTGGTGGCTGACCTTGGAGAATTGCCATGGACATCGCCGTATTTAATTGTTCGTTTGGCTGGCTCTGCATTGGATGATTGCCTGCTAACCTCGAAATAGTTCCGAACTGACACCGATGATCTGATTATATACCGGCCATACCGAGACAACAGCTCGGAAGATGGACAAGAGTCCAGCCTGAAATATATCAAGGAAACCAACCACGTTCTCCCTCGAGGATCCTCGGACTTTGACGGTCAGCAACGAGCAATGGCTCTTCGACGATTATCCGACGTGGGCGGCTTTGCTACAGTCTTTATGCCGGGATTATCTCCAAGCTTCATCGTTCGGACTACAAAGTGTTCGCCTCACGTTCTCAAAGTCCGTAGTGAATTTATTTGCGGCTTGGGTGCTTTAAGCACCGTCGGATGCGAAAGCGGGCTTATATACGTGGATGATCAGGTATATTTCTGATAATAGGTATATTGACAACCCAGTGAAACTAATATGAGATTTTAGAATGTTGCCCGAAGTTGCCAGCTACCGGATGGCATTGAATTCGACGTCCCCTGGCCACTTCGCAGAATCCCTTTGGGCGAGCAGGTCGATCATCTGGCCTATTCTTCTGCTTCAGGAACATATGTATTGGCAACGAGTCATGAACAGAGCTTTAAGCTGCCAGATGATGACGAGCTTCACCCTGAGTGGCGCAATGAAGGTACTTTCTAGTCTGGATATATATATATATATTGAAAAAAGGCCAAGACTGACACCGTGATAGCAACGTCTTTTCTCCCGCAAGTTGTTCAAGGGTCGATCAAATTGCTTCACCCAAAGACTTGGAGTGTCATTGACAGGTGAGTTTGAGGACCCCCTTCTCGCATTCAGCAAGCGCTGACGATCTGCAGCTATGGATTCGGTATATCCGAGCACATCACGGCTGTAGAAAACATCAACATGGAAATCTCGGAACAAACCCATGAGCGCAAGGACGTGATTGTAGTTGGGACCACATTTGCCAAGGGTGAAGACATTGCAGCCCGAGGAAACATCTACGTTTTCGACATCATCGACGTTGTCCCGGACCCAGAACGACCGGAAACAAACCTTCAGCTGAAGCTTATCGGAAGGGAATCTATCAAAGGCTCTATCACGGCGCTGTCGGGGATCGGAGGGCAAGGCTTTCTGATCGCGTCTCAGGGGCAGAAGTGCATGGTGCGAGGATTAAAGGATGACGGAAGTCTTCTTCCCGTGGCATTCATTGATGTGCAATGCTATGTGAGCGTTATCAAGGAGTTGAAGGGGACTGGCATGTGCCTGATCGGAGACGCACTCAAAGGTTTATGGTTTGCGGGTTACTCGGTACGACTCTTTGGTCTGTCATGCTAATATTACTGGAGCAAAGCGAGCTAATGTACTCGGGAATACAGGAAGAACCTTATAAGATGGCTTTATTCGGCAAGGACGTGGACGAGTTGGAAGTTGTAACGGCTGATTTTTTGCCGCATGGCAAGAAGCTCTATATTCTTGTTGCAGACAGCGACTGCAATCTCCATGTTCTCCAGTATGACCCGGAAGGTAAGGAAATCCAGTTCAAAGTAAGTTTATATATGCTAATTTTATTCGCTTGGATAGATCCAAAGTCCTCAAATGGCGACCGGCTCTTGAACCGGTGCAAGTTCCACATGGGCCATTTCGCCCAAACTCTCACTTTGCTACCCCGTACACCTGCCACTCCCGAGTCCGCAGACGTCGAGGCGGGCGAGATGGACGTGGACCAGGACGTGCCGCTGCACCAAGCCCTGCTCACCACACAGACAGGCTCCCTGGCCATAGTGACCAGCCTATCCGAAGACTCGTACCGGCGCCTCTCAGCCCTACAATCCCAATTGAGCAATACCCTCGAACACCCCTGCGGCTTGAACCCGCGCGCATACCGAGCTGTCGAGAGCGATGGGATTGGGGGCCGGGGCATGATTGATGGCAAGCTGCTCATGCGCTGGCTGGAATTGAGCCGCACGCGGCAGCTGGAGATTGCCGGCCGGGTGGGTGCGGATGAGTGGGAGATTCGTGCGGATTTGGAGAGTATTGGGGATGCTGGATTGGGGTATTTATAGATGGGTAATTGAATTGTTTTGTGGATCTAGCAGTAATCCTGCTGTATAAAGTGGTACATATGTAGGCTGCAGAAGTAAAATTACAGTCTGAAATTACAAGAGATCATTAATAATACACGTCTTAGACCCAACAAGGTCATTTTTTCGGACTGGCTGCCAGCTCCTTCGCCTTTTTTTCCAAGGCCTGCAGCTCCTCTGTAGAAACCAATTAGTAAAAAAAAAGTTTGAACGCGTTTGATTATAACAAGAGTAGTTACCATTCTTCAACAACTTCTTCTCCCATATCTCCAGCTTCATCCACGTCCAGTAGATGAGTTGATAGGCAAAGATTGCGCCGAGAAAGACCTTGGCAAACGGGCGCCCAAAGGGACGGAATGCGGACATCTAATACTCATACAATTTGAACATTAAAAACCTTGTTTTAAAAAAAAATAAAAAGCAGACTCGTTCTTAAAGAAGGATTTAACTAACCCCTTCCTTGAATGAATTCGTGTTTTGCGTTTGTTGCTCGAGCCGGGATGCCGACGAGGTGAATGTCCTCCGTGTGAAAAAAACACGCGATGCGGGGCGCAGGCCTGCTGTCACCCTGAGAGCTGTTGAGCGCAGCGTCATTGTGGAATATGGACTCGTTCAACCAGCTTTAAATATCAAATATCAACATATCAATCCGGGACGACGACTGAGGGAACGGACGATAGTTTATTGGGCGAGGATATCACGTGACAGCGCGGCAGCTTGCCTGCAATTTAACCTGGACGAACCACGCTTGGAGTGGGGAACAACGGAACCCCAGAGTTTCGTTCAACGACGTTGCGTCTCTCGTTTTTGTTCTGCGTAATCAGTCGGTTGTCAAGTTCTCCCTGGCTGCAATAATCATGCTATTTCCAGCATGTCTGCAGCGCATCCTCCTGGCGTGCATCCCCGGCCATTGCCCGTATGAGTGCATTCAGGGTGTTTTTCTGGGCAAATTCCTACGATGACAAGTTCGCTATCGACGCTGCCAGAGTCTCCTTTTGTCGCGACAGTACTCTTGACCATGCAGTGCTCAGAGTGTGAAGCCTGCGATGCTGCTTGCCAGGGACACCGCCACGATAGCCCTTCCTGATCAGGACTAGCGGTGGCTGAACAGCCGCCCGGTCGGCCCAGGTCGCGCCCAGCAGTGTGGCGCGGGCCGTGCTTCCCGCCGAGTCGCTCCAGCTTGCCTCGATTCCTGCCCGTCTTGTCTCCCCTGCCCCGACTCCCCCGTGCGATAGGATTTCTATCTCCCCCGTCGCGTCTGCCATAGATCCGAATATTGGTGTGCTTGTCGGTCTTGTTGATCTCTTTGGATCCCCGCTTCCCCTTTTCCCTTGTGCTGCTGCTCCACCTGCGAATCCCTCGACCCCCAAGTTCAACACCGCGTGAGGCGCGGCGCATCGCGGCCGGCCGATCCATCCATCCAGCATATCACTTTCCAAGAATAATAGCTCGGACCCAATGATAACGCCAAGAGCTGCTTTGGTTTGACGTCAATTGTCCTCGTTGACTCGCATTGGTCTCTGCACAACCTCGGTTTTTCCCTCTACTGGCCATCCCCATGGTCTTTTTCAAAGTGCGAGTAGTGGTTTGAGCATCGTTGTCGAATCGGTAAGTCGTTCCCATCGGGTTTCCCACTTGCCTCTGTCCTTTTCAAAAGGGTTTCTGCCAGAGAAGAAAAAGAGAAAAATTTCTCCGTGTTGGTTATCGGACTGGAGCCTGACCGTGGAAAGAAAGACCCGAGACTATATCCACCATGCGCTTCTCCTCAAAGCGGACTCTGGAGGAGATCGCCAACAAGTCCGACTCCGACGACTACGACTACAGCGATCACCCGGTTCGGTCATCCAGACGCTCGGGGTCGCGGACCAAAAGCAAAAAATCGAAGCCGCAGAGCAAGCGACGCCGCCGAAACTCCGACGACGATATTATCGATTCTGACGATGAAATCCTGAGCGAAGTCGACGAACTGTCATACGAAGAGTCTGAAGATGACGAGGATGCCGCAAATGTAGAGCGGAATGCAAGAGGGATAGCGCGTCGCAAAGTGGTTCGGAACCGCCCAGTCTATAAAGAGGACTCCGATAACGACCAGGAATCCGAGGAGGCTGAAGACCAGGACGACGAGGATGAGGAAGAGGAAGAAGTGACGACTGCAAAATCCCATAAAAGGACTCGGAGTAGTAATGTGATCACCCTGAAAATCGGCAAACCCTTGAAGCAGGAGCCAACATCCGAGATGCACCGAGAAACCAGGCGCAGTACCCGGCATAACCGTGATCAGTCAGAGGATATTTACGCCTTGACGAATTCTGGCCGACACGTGGAAACTGTGGAACAAGGCATAGCCAACCAAGACAGCTCGAGACCCGGAACACGATATGGAGCCAAGACCGTTGGTGCCAAAGAAACCATCGAAGAGGAGGAAGAATCTTCAAACCGAGACGCAAAGGCTTCCCAACTCGAAGTGCTAGAGAGCGACCCGCAAGGCGACTTTGAGGAAGGCCCCTCAGCTGACAAAGGTACCGCCGATAACGACGTTGAAATGGCTGATGGAGTTATTCCCGAGTCTGAGGCTGGTTCCGCCAAAGCAGAAGACGATGACGACGACGACGACGACGACGACGACGACGACGAAGGACCGACATCACGAAGACGGAACCGGCCTAGCCAGAAATCTGCAGACGATGAAGATGAGACCAACCAAGAGACTCGCAACAGTCGAAAGAAACCCGCGCAACGTAACCAGGACGAGGGTAGTGATTTCGAGCCCGGCGAGGAGGACTCCGACGACGATGTTTCAGCGTCAGAACGGTCTAATGCGTCGCCCCGCAAAGGAGAAGCTACCGGTCAAGACGACGAGAGTAGCAATGGGAGGCGCTCTGGCCTTCGAAGTCGAACGTCACATTCGCGCGGAAGAGGAGATCCAGATGAGTATAATCCCGACGCTGAGGAGCTAGCAGAGGAACTTGAAGATCTACAACCTATGCGGCGAAGGAGGAGGAACCAAGAAGCTATCATTTACGAGAATAAACCTCGTCGAAGTAGGAAGGATGTTGACTACCGTCTTATCCGGCCTGATTTGATTCTTCCGATTGAGGAAGCGGACTCCGAGCCTACAGAATCCCCGTCACGTCGCGGACGCGGTGGCGGAGGTAGCACCTGGCAGCGTACACTCTTTTCAACCTCAGGACCTTTTGGTGGTGGTGGACCTGGTGCCATCCTCGGTCCGCCTGGTGCGAGTGGAAATATCGATAGCGACAGTAGTGATGACGAAACCATGCAGGTGAAAGGTGTCCCTGCAGCGCAAGGATTGCCATCATTGGCCGCTGGAGCTGTGGGACTCAACTCGGCCCAGCCTCATGGCGCAGATGCTGCAGCACCAGGTCTTTCAGGAACGCCAGCAAACTTTGGTAAAGTCAAAGACAAGCAAGCATTGGCTGACGCCGACCCCTTGGGGATTGATCCGAATGTCAATTTCGATAGCGTTGGAGGTTTACAAGGCCATATAGATCAGCTCAAAGAGATGGTGGCATTACCGTTACTATACCCGGAAATCTTCCAGCGTTTTCACATCGTTCCGCCACGAGGTGTTCTGTTCCATGGCCCCCCTGGAACTGGAAAAACACTGATGGCGCGTGCTTTGGCGTCTAGCGTGAGCTCAGAAGGACGCAAGGTCACATTCTATATGCGAAAGGGCGCTGATGCCTTGAGTAAATGGGTTGGTGAGGCTGAAAGACAACTCCGACTACTCTTTGAAGAGGCGCGCAAAACACAACCAAGCATCATCTTCTTCGACGAGATTGATGGTAAGCTTACCCTATGATCGCTGTGTGACCGTCTGCTAACTACGAAACAGGTCTTGCGCCCGTCAGATCCAGCAAACAAGAGCAGATTCACGCTTCCATCGTGTCAACTTTGTTGGCTCTTATGGATGGTATGGATGGAAGAGGTCAAGTTATAGTCATTGGAGCCACGAATCGACCAGACTCTATAGACCCAGCTCTTCGCCGTCCAGGTCGTTTTGACCGTGAATTTTACTTTCCCCTGCCCAACAAAGCTGGTCGACGCGCCATCTTGGACATTCAAACTAAAGGCTGGGATCCTCCGCTACCAGGCCCTATCAAGGATGAACTAGCCGAATTGACCAAAGGCTACGGTGGCGCGGACTTGCGAGCTTTGTGCACTGAGTCCGCCCTCAATGCAGTGCAAAGACGATACCCACAAATCTACAAGTCTAGCCAGAAATTGCTGATAGACCCAAAGACCATCGAAGTGACGCCAAAGGACTTTATGATTTCTATAAAAAAGATGGTGCCATCTTCTGAAAGATCTACATCATCTGGGGCTACGCCACTACCCAAAACGGTAGAGCCATTGTTGCGCCACCGATTTGCAGAGATCAAAGATATTCTTGCCAATATTCTCCCACAACCGAAACGTTTGACGGCCTTGGAAGAAGCAGAATATGAAGAGCCCGAAGGTAGTGGAAGTTTCAGGAGAGAACAAATGCAACAAGAGTTTGAAACTTCTCGCGTGTTCAGGCCTAGGCTGCTCATTCGTGGTTCTTTGGGGATGGGACAACAATATCTTGCTGGAGCTGTTCTCCACCACTTCGAAGGCCTCCACGTGCAACCTTTTGATCTTCCCACTCTTTTGAGCGATTCCACTAGGTCTCCAGAAGCCACTGTTGTTCAGCTATTCGCCGAAGTCAAGCGCCACAAACCAAGCGTGATCTATATACCAAATGTACAGACATGGTTTGAGACTGTTGGCCAAGCTGTGATATCGACATTCCTCGGTCTTCTTCGTTCTATTCCTCCAACAGACCCGGTGTTGCTACTTGGAGTTATGGAAGAAGATGGAGAGGCACTGGATGCAGCGATGCTCAAAGCGCTGTTTGGATATTCTCAGAGGAACCTTTATACCCTGCAGCCACCGGCTCAGCAAGCTAGACACGAGTTCTTCGGTAAAGTCATTGAATATGTGAAGACGTCGCCAGACGACTTTCCGGATCCAGAGAACCGCAAGAGAAGAAAGCTGGAGACTCTGGAAGTTGCACCGGTGCTTCCGTCAACCACCGACCCTACGTTGACCAGAGAACAGCAAAAGGCCCAGAAAAGGAAAGATCGCCAGACCTTGAATTTGCTCAAAATACGCATCCAACCCATTATGGACCAAATCAAAAAGTACAAACGCTTCAGAGCTGGAGTGGTGGACGATTCCCAGATTCGCTACCTATTCGAAGAAGCAGATCCTTCAATCCTGACCAGTGATCTCCCATTGGAGGAGCAACAGACGTTCCGGCCTTTTGAGAAAGATCTTGATAAAAATGGAGTTCCTGGATTGAAAGAAGTTGCTACCGGTAGATTCTTCTACAACCTAGAAATCGTCACCATTGAAAAGCGTCTTTCCAATGGCTATTACAAACGACCCAAGGATTTCCTCGCTGACATCAAGAGGATCGCAAAAGACGCACGCGCTCTAGGAGACCAAGAGAGGATGCTACGGGCGAATGAACTTCTGACGAATGTAGAAGTTGACATTGGTGGCATAGAGCAAGGCGACCCGGCTTTGGTTGCTGAATGCGAAGCCGTGTATACTCGTGAAATAGAGCGGGAGAAAGCAGCATTGGAGCGTGCCAAGAAGGCGGACGCAGCGGGAGATATGGCGCCTCCAGCACATACCAACGTACCACATGGGAACACTGATTCGAATGTATCTTCCGGCCCGGTTGTGCTTGGCCAGCCTTTTATCAACGGGGCCAGACCTGTGACTCCTGCTGGGCCTACGAGCAATGGGAACTATGGTGCTGGCGGCTCTGATCTCAACGACGGCGCAGCCCATGCTTCGAATAGTAATGAAGCCTCGAATGCGTCACGCGTTGAAGATGGGGATACGTTAATGACAAACTCGGATGTAACAGACTATACTGGGCGCGTCACTGCCAACAGCTCGTTTGGCCCCTCAGCCCAACCCAAGCACCCCTTGTCGAATACAGCACCGTCTCAGCAGATCCGGCGAGAGTCTGGCCTCTCCAATCTATCACAGAGGGGACCAATGACTCCTATGGCTCCTGGATCCCAGCCGGGCGATTACACAAACGATGCCTCGACAACGCAAACTACATCCGACAAAAAGACGTCAGACCAGTCCACAGGCCCCCAGTTTAACACACAGAGCCCTGTGGCAGGAAGCGGCCCACGTGCTGATTATCCTGATTTGACTTCATATCCTGACCGAATATCCCAGGAGGAGCATCTTCCTGACACCCAACAGGGTAAGTACTTTGAAATGATAATATTTTTTTTCTTTTTCTTTTTTTTGGCTCCGACGCTAATTAGATTTTCCTCTAGAAACGCCTTATTCTCAAAACAGCCATCCCAATGGTAGCCAGCGATACTCCCAAAACGCACAGCACCGTCCTGTTTCCGCTTCTGATGCTGCCACCAGACATTCACAGCCATCAAATATCAAATCTCTACTGAACAACGAGGACCGAAACCCGCGTGTCGAAGTTGATCATGCGTACATCGACCAGCTCCACGCCCACCTAACGCAGCAAACCAGCGGCTGCTCTGTGGAACAGCTTGAACAGATACACACTTACCTGATGGATAGTATCTGGAAGAAGCGTGGAGAATGGGACCGAACCAAAGTTGCTGCTCTTGTCAAGGATTTATTCTATGAAGTCTTACATGACATGCAAAACAACCAGTTGTTCTCGTCGATGAGCCAGCAAACGCGGGAACAACTAGCTGCACAGTAGACTGGCGGCAAATTTATGTAGTGTCGTTGCTCGACCTGAACGATTTATTTGATTTGTGTTCTGATTTACTTTCAATGTTTTTGATGGCTGTTATTGTGTACATGTTGGCGCCACATGGACGGTATGCTGGGTGTATCTATTTCTCCACTGCATTATCTGTATCTAAGCATGCGAGCTAGAACGGGGAATAATCTTCTGTATTTTGGCAATTGTAGTTCCACAAATATTAAATTATCTAACAATATATTATTTTACTCCGTATTAAAATTCGAGACCGACTTGGCCTCAAGCCTCAAACTTAAGTAAGCCGCCCGTCACGCCGCGGCTAAAACCAGCCTGGCCTTTCGGCCGGCGCCAATAGGATCCGCTTTCTATACATGACCACATCTTCTTTCACAACCAGATTACACCCACAACGCCAACCTGAATGAGAATCGAACTGGCCTGATTATATTTGGTTAATCCAGGGCTTTTTGCTCTGAGCGTTCGTTTTTTTAATTCAAATTCTTGTCACCGGCTGAGTCTCGCCCACCATGGTTGACTGGCTGAGTCTCGCGATCCCGTTCGCCTACCTGGGCATTCTGATCGGTTCGCTTGCGATATTCTCGTCGCTGTATCGTAAACGGAAAGCTGGTCAGTACCTTTTCCCCCAACCCATATAACTGATTTTTTTTTCCGTCTCGCTTACTGAACTGATGGGACACAGTCAAAGCCCTATCTCTAGCACCATGGTTCCCCTCACACATCCAACGCGACATATACTTTTCCCTCCTCCACATCGAACCGGCGTCTTCTGGGACAACAAAAGAGAAAAAAGTCCCCGCTGTGCCCGAAACAGTCCTCAAAGCCGCACTTTTGCGTCGCGCCGGCGAAGATATTAAGCGAGTCATGGCGATCCGAGACCAGAAACAGGCTCTGTCCTTGTTGCTGCAGCGCGGCAGCGTCGGCGATGATCTGTGGCAGCGCTTCCAGCGTGCGGAGAAGGAGATGGAGGATGAAGTGAGAGATGTCGTTCAAGAGGTTTGTCTATTCACCCATTCAGAAGAAGAAGAGAGAAAAAAGGGAACAGGTTTCTAATTTTATGTATTAGGCAAACGCATATTACCCAAACTGGGGCCAGATCATCTTCCAATCTGCGCGCGAAATGGACCAAAACACGCTATTCCGGCAACGCATCGATGATTATCAGAGTAAAGCGGACGAGGAGCGGCAGTGGTGGGATCGCAAAAAGGCCAGTATTCAGGAAGGCTTTATGAAGGAGCTGGAGGAGGAGGAGAAGGCACCTGCCCCTGCTGCTGCTGCTACTCCTAACAAGGCTGTTGAAGCAGCGACAACAACTACTACTGCTGGTGTGAGTGACGATGATGGGGTTTTGGTCGAGTCTGAGATTCCAAGTGTGTCGAGCGGGACGAGCAGTGTGAAGAAGAAGAAAAAGGGAAAGAAATGAGCGGTTGTAAAAGGGTGACGTGATAGTATTTCCTTTTATTTGTTTCTATTTCGCCTTTTTTCCTTATTTGTTTGGGGTTCTTTGTAACATTACAGCGGTATAGGTGTTTAGAATTGACATACATTGATACATTGAATCAATTGATTCGGAGTGGATTGCCCATATAAAGATATTTCCAAGATCTAACATGATATGAGATGATATTATACATGCCCAAACTCCAGAAATTATTATATATACATTATAAACCCGAACCAAGAAGCGGCAAGTCCAGACTAATGCCCATTTCCTCCATCGCCACAGCAAGCTCCTCTTTGACCTGTCCCTGTTCCCCAACCGTACGCTCAATAACAGAAACCAAAAGATCGCTCAGGATTTCCAGCTGGTACTGCTTGCGCTCTTCGTCGCTGAGCTGGTTGATGGTCAGGCCCTGTTCCTGGAGCATGGCTGCCTTGTCCTTTTCCAAAACATGCAGCAGGCTATGCACAGTCTGGACTTTCTCCTTGTGGTTCGGTGTAGAGAATAACCGCCGGCGGGCCCTTTTCGGTGTCTTTGCGGGGATGACGGCCAGTCGTGTGATTTGCAAGACGACCATACGCGCTGTTTCGTCGTCTGGGAAGTAGCCAAACAGATCTCTCATCGCGTACAGCGAGACCAGAGTGCCAGCGAGGTCCTTGGACAAACAGAAACAAAGCGTGATCTGGTCGTAGAGCTCCTTAGAGAATTCTGCTTGTGCTTGTTGCTGTGCCTGCGGGTTGAGGGTGCTGAACCACTGCATCATCAAAGAGAAGAGTTGGCGCGCAGATGGGAATTCCGGGTCCCATTCTTTTCTGGAACGATCGTATTGAAGTTTACCACAGTCCCAGAGACAGGCAAACGTTTCTAGATCTGGTCGGACGTAGGCAGTCATAGACTTGAACTCGCGCCAAAGAACACCGATCTGATGTTTGCGCAGCTCAGCGTAGAGAAGATGATTCATAAAGTACGAGTTTGGTCGAATCTGGGCATCGCCGAGGCATTTATTCAAATACCGAATCATGCCGTCGTCTCCGCGGCGCGTGTAGTGAAGAAGGAGAATAGAAAAGGTTTCGATATTCGCCGGGGGGAGGGTCCTGTCAAGAAACTTTGGGATCTCAATGCCATCTTCTCCTTCAGGCATGTCAAGTTTCGGTGATTCCTGAGAAGGCTGGAATCTGGCCCAGACAGTGTCGATACGGTGCTGAATCATAGCCCAACCAAGTCTTTCAGCTTTGTCTCTAGAGTAAGCAGTTCCGTGACGAAGCCATCCTCCGATTATACCGTTCAAATGAATTGCGTCAGGCCTGATGCCCCTCTCAAACATCAGTTCTACCACAGACGCAGCAGAATCAACCTCGCCCATGCCAATGAGTTTTTTCATCCAGCTAGCGTAGAAGAACTTGTTTTGGAAGCGCCGAGGTAGAATCGTCAATGCAGAGAGCGAGATCTCGTTGACATCCTCTACTCGGATGCTCGATGCCTGCATCTGTCCTGCGAGACCAATCGCTTTTTGGAAGATAATCGTCGAGTCATTGGAGGGGTCTTGTCCAGTAACCATCATGTCTTTGAAGACAGCCAGGGCAATATTGATATGGCCACTTTTCAGAAAGCTCATGGTGATTTCATCGTAATCCTTCATTTTCATGTCGAAGCCTAGGAGAGTCCTGAGTTGGAGATAGCTGGCCCATGCTTTGTTCGGTGAGTCTTTCTCGCCTTGTTTTATCCATGCCACGATAATGGGAATCAGTATCCGCGCTGAGGAACCTTCGTTTCTCGACAGAAAAGCGAATGCAATATCTTGAGCTCTCTGCGGATCACCAGCTGCCGCAAAAAGCCGGACGCCAAGGTTCCAGTACGCATCAACATTCCCTTCACCGTTGCTGATAGCGGTCTGCTGTCCTTCCCACATTTGCAGTGCTTTCTCGGTGTCGCCAGCAGAATGCATTACACTAATAAAATCAAGCGTTTCGTCCGGCGAAAGGTCTCTGCCGACGGATTTGATATCTTTGACGAGGGTTTGTACATGATTTAGCTGGCTGGGTGAAGGGTTCTGATTTTGGGTTTGCGCCTTCCATAGTAATTGAAAAATCTCCGGTGAAAGCGACTCGAGAAACGAGGGAATCGAGGTTTTGCAGCGTAGATACCATCTCCACAGCGTCTGGACTTTTGAAGTATCTGGGTTGCTCGCCACTTGTTCGAGGATATTATAGAAGCGAATCTCGTAGGGATGGCCCTGTGAAGGTGTAGTCTCCGAATCGTCCTTGGCAGATAGAATATTCTTGGGGTCTTCATTCTCTTCTGCTTCGTCATGTAAATCTTTAAATTCCTCCTTGATCATATCGTCCAGTTCTTTATCAAAGATCTGTTCAAGTCCTGGGCCGTCGTCATTGCCATCTTGACCGTGCTCAGCATCGTACTTGCGAAGTGCCTCGAGAGCAATGATTCGATCCTTCTCTGGAAGACTCTTCATGAACGGACTATCCGCGTCGAAGGGGCCCTTCCTCAGGACTTCCAGTTCATCATCTAGCTTTTCCAGCTCATTTTTCAACTCTTCTCGATCAGCAGCATCCTCCGCGTCTGGATCAACCTCGACCCGGTGCTTGCTGTCAACGGTATCCTGCTCGAAGAAGCGAATCTTGTCGCCTGGGTCGAGCTTTCGGTCGTCATATTGCGATGCGGAGGCGGAGAACGGGCGTCGCAGAGTCGGCGGCGGCGTCCTGGTGTTGCAGCATTTCACGGAGCTGGCCGGATACCGATATCGCCAAGCTCCTCTAATTACCTGACGGAGCATGAAGAAGGAGTTCTCATGACATCGACGGAAAATAGTGGCGGACAGCGGCGTGGATAGAGCAAAGTGTTGAAAGCCTGGCAGAATATTTCTTTCCTTCAGAGCGCAGCGGCCATTTCCGGTTTAGTGCGTCCGACGCCGCGGAGCTCGCTCGCCCTGACGTACCTTGAACTTTTGAAGGCGATTTTTCTCCGCTAGAAACGTGATGAAAAGCGCCCGGAAATAAAATGGAGCTGAACGAAGATGAATTAGATCTTCCGGGAGGGGATAGGGAAAATCCGGTGCGTATTTTGCTGTCATGTTGAGCCGTCAATCCCTAACTAGTCGCAAGGGTGTGTATGTTTACAATCCCGCCAAAGCGACAATAGACCACGCCGAGCCATCGCCAAAGAGGAGGAAGACGTCAAAGGGGGCGAAGATTAGTCTACCGCAGACGGACTTGCAGTCGACATTTGTGCCATTGCTGGAGGGGAAAGAATCATCGGACCTGGTTGAGTTGCGGCAATCCACTTTTCAACGGCTTTGGTCTGTTCAGGAACAGAGAAGCAAGGTCAGTTCTAAACCTTTTCCTGCTGTGCCATTGTTCTAACATTTGTGAAGGAGATTTTAGAAGAACTCGATTCCGGGATTCTCGAAGCTATATCGTCGTTTGTCGAAACTGCGTCTCCGGAGCTGTAAGTCATGAAACAGCATAATAGACGCCCATACTGAGAGAACTAGGTACGACGGTCGTATTCCCACATCTTTAGTGACAATTGGTTCAAATGTGTCGGCCCTTCCCCGACTCCTAGATGCACTGCACCGCCGTCTCATCGCCCAAGGTAGCGGCCAAGTGATACTGTTGGAATCAGGCGATGCTCCGAATTTAAAGGCCGCATTGAAGACGATTATAAGAACTGCCGTTACGAGCACTGAGGGAAATGAGGCTTACCAGAAAATCTTTACACATAGAGTGGTAAGGAAGGGATTCTGGAATCATGGAATGAGCGCTAATATATCTAGGGCCCGCGAATGCTGCCATACGATCTCAATGTTCTGCACGAGTATGTTGAAAAGCACGGAACAAAGTCTTTGGTTCTGGCGTTTCGTGACAGCGAGGCGTTTGACTTTGGCGTCCTCAACGATCTGATCTCGTTGTTAAGGTAGATAATCACATCAGGACACATTTTACGACTGCTAACAATCCCTAGTTCTTGGATTGATCGGATACCGGTTGTTCTTCTTTTTGGAATTTCAACATCCGTGGAGATCCTAGAGTCAAAGTTTCCTCGGTCGATCGTGGCGTCGTTGCAGGGACAGCATTTTGAAATCCACGATGCCGGCGACGCAGTCGACCGGATATACGAGACATTGCAGACCAGTTCTAGTACCCAACTATGGCTCGGACCGCACTTGAGTCGAAGCCTGTTTGAAAGATCACGAGACTATTTCCAGAGCCCGGAAGAGTTTATTCGGGAGGCCAAGGTGTGTATATTTATCACTGTTGTGTTTTCCTCTAACATTGAAATCTAGTATGCATACATGTCCCACTTCTTCGCCAATCCTTTGAGCGTGTTGTTTTCACAGTCGGCTTCTCAGCAGAAGGAGCTATGCGAGGCTATTCGGAATCTTGCTTCGTTTCGAAGGTACATTTTTTTGATTATCTTGCAGATTGAAGGGGCATTGACTAACGCAGTGAAGATTTTGCGAAGAGTTGCTTGACCAAGCCGATACTAGCCGCATCCGAAGCCTTCTAGACGACGACAAAGTCTTGCTTGAAGAAACGACCCAGGCACTAGAATCAGGCCAGAGCCAAATGAGAAAGCTCTTCAGCACAGCCAGACTCGTCCAAACAGTACAGGGCGTGCTCCAAACAAGTAAACCGGGCAGCAGCACCGAGCTATTTCTGCGCGCCATATCGGGCGACCTCCAGGGTTCCCCGTCGATTGAGGGGATACTAAGTAGGATTACACAATCCGACTCGGACTTTTTCGCGCAAGTTCTGTCAGTATTCAAAGAGAGTAAAGATGTCATCGATGTGACGCAGTACGAAAGCGCACTTGAGAGGCTGCTTTCAACGCACGACTCAAACGCACCGTTACGCAGCAAACACGACACCCAAAACTCAACCCTCGAAACAACAGTCACCAAATCCCGTGTCAACCTCACCAAAGTGAAAAAGCAAATCTCGGCCCAGGACGTCGAATACACAGACCTCATCGAGCGCTTCGCCGCAGAGTTAGAGGCTGCTTTCACCTCCGCCCTCGTCAACCCGCAGAATTTATTCCTGCACGAGGTTTTCCTATTTGACCTGCGAAACCCACTCAAGGACAGTTTTGCGCCACGCGCCAGATTCAGTGTCGAGCGCGCGTTGTCGAATCCATTCGACTATCTCAGCTCGACGGGCCCTGACGACGCAGCAACAAACAGTTTGTCGGCGAAACAGCCCGAGACGGCGATTTTGTATCAGTTGTATCTCGAGTCCGGATCATTGGTGAATATTTTTGACCTGTGGAAAGCCTTTTCGACGATTGTGTCGGGCGATGACAACGGTGACGGCGGCGACGAGCGCACAGGTCTGATGCTTTTTTATCGAGCGCTGTCGGAGCTCAAGGCGCTGGGCATGATGAAGCCCAGTCGGAAAAAGATTGACCATGTTAGCAAGTCTTCCTGGCGCGGGTTGTAGATTATTCGCATTCGTATACATCGTGATCAAATAGTATAATACATATTTTCCTCATAGACTACCACTCAGGAAGCCGCTCGATAATATCGTCGTTCCCAAGCGGCCGCCCAGCCTCACTAAACACCATAGCTTCTCGCCGGCGCCGGCGCAGCGTCTGCTCCTCGAGACTCTCGTCTGCCAAACGCAGTCGTTCCGGCACGCGGCCTCGTCCGGCCGTGTCGTCGCCGTTGACCATCCACACATCCCCATCGACCTCGTCCCCATCTTCGTCCCCGTCCTCATCTTCGTCGTCCTCGTCTTCATCTTCATCCATCATGCCGCCCATCAACCCCACCTTGCGGAATTGCCGCGATCCTTCGGGGTGCATGCCCAACGTCGTGAAAATCGAGCTCATCAGGGTATCGTCCATGTACTGCGAGTTCATCAACCAGACCGTGTCCTTGCGACGGTGCTCGTTGCTGTCATCATCAGGAAGGCATGGAAACGGGTAATTCGCCAACCACCTCGTGATAATGCCTGCGTCCAGAGCAGCAGGCACGTTGTCAACAAGCAAGATATTCAGTGTCGCCAGGGCCTTTTTTTCGCCGGGTGGTCGGGTTTTCGGAAGCACGGGGGAATCGCTGGTGCCGGTTTCGTCGGTGTGTTCGGCGAGGAAGTTGCAGAGACAATCAATGAGAGCGTTGAAGGTGGCTTGGTCTTGTAACCGGAGGGGTGAGATTGATCGTGCTACTACTGATTGTCAATACCGCCTGTACGACGAGGACTAGTGTATGACTGACAGGCACGGCTGGACACCAAAAAGTGAATGGCAGTCAAGGCGCGGTCTCGCCGGCGCTTGTTTTTGCTGGCTAGGTCTTCTAGAAGAAGATCCCGCGAGGGTTCTTTGGTAGCCCGTTCTGCTATAATCCGAAGCGACCTAAACTTGTTAGACATACGAAAAGAGAGAGCGGCAAAAAAAGATAGAGAGCGTACGCCCCGCGGAGCTCATAGCTCGGACTTTCAGTCAACTTGTGAAGGGTTTCGAGTCTGAGAGCTGCATATAATTAGACAAGAAGTCTAAGTAAATAATACATTAGTGAATAGTTACCATCCTCGGTGACCTGGCTGATCATGCGCTCGTCATTCTCGTCGCGGCGGATCTCGGTCAGCTTGGGGACCTCTTGGAGGTTGCGCACGAGGCGGCGGCAGGCGAGAAGGCCCAAGGATACGCCTGACTTGTTAGCATGTAATAAATAATAAAATAAAGGGATAGCGACATACCCAGACACAGCCATAGCAGAGAGGTGTCGGAGCGTACAGCCATTGTCTGGCGGCATTATTCTTGTTGTTGCTGCTGCTCGGAGATAGTGAGGAAGGAGCTCCGTCATTGATAGCGTCGACCCACCGGACTAGTCGCGGGCAGAATATTTTTTAGGGCGGTGAGCACAAGCGGGAGCAAAAAAGTGTCGAGCCCATGTTCGATATTATCATTATTTACAACAACTACAGAGTCCGCACACCATGCCGCCCTCGCAGCTCAAGCAGCTCAAGGCGTCTCTGCGCGACAGCGGTGTGATTCGCCCGCAGCAATCTAAGAAAAAGCGGCGCCAGGATGACAAGAGCGGCGCCAAAGCGCACTCGCGTATCCAGCGGAATGCGGCTCTGGAGCGGATTCGAGAGCAGTTTAATCCGTTTGAGATCAAGCAGGCAGCGCGGGGCGCCAAGTTTGATGTGACTACTAGAGATGGCTCGTCGAAAGCTGGGGGGCAATCCCGGCCGGGGGTGACCAAGTCTTTGGGAGAGGAGCGAGTACGTTCTTTCTTTCCGAGAAAGGGAAGAAAAAAGACAGAGCTAATTGTGTAGAGACGAGCAACGCTGTTGAAAGAGCTGCATTCGCGGAACAAAGTTGGCAGCATCAACGATCGACGATTCGGCGAAAACGATCCCACCATGACGCCCGAAGAGAGAGCCGCCGAACGGTTTGCTCGCGAAAGCCAAAGAAAGTTCCGCAAAGAGTCCCTGTTCAATTTGGAAGAAGACGAGGGCGACGATGAAATGCAGCTCACACATTTGGGAGAATCTTTATCCTTTGGGGGTCCAGGTGACGACTTTGCAGAGGAGTTGGAGGCTGGTCAATCGTCAGACGACGAGGCCGGCTTGAAACGAAAGCGCAAGGCGCCTATTGACGAGGTTGACGATATGGAGGGCCTTGCTTCTGATGACGACGACAACGAAGAAGAGCCGCTGCGGAAAAAGTCCAAAGCCGAGGTCATGAAGGAAGTCATTGCCAAGTCGAAACTGCACAAGTTTGAGCGACAGAAAACAAAAGAAGAAGATGACGAGCTCCGAGCCGAACTCGACCAGGGACTGCCAGATCTGTTTGAAATGATGCGCGGGATTAAGCCAGCCCAAAAGTCAGAAGCGGAAGCAAAATCAGATGCACCCAAAGAGTTTGGGAATATGGATCCTGCTCGGGCTGCTCTTCTGCAGGGCAAGAACAAGGGCGAAACGGATGCCGAGTATGATAAGCGATTGAAGCAGATGATGTACGACAAACGGTCCCAGCCGACTGACCGCACCATGACAGAGGAAGAAAAGGCGCAAGAGGATGCAGCCAGACTGAAAGCGCTTGAAGCGGACAGACTGCGCCGGATGCGTGGAGAGGAAGAGAGCGAGGCCGAGTCTGAAAAAGGAAATGACGAAGAGAATGATGAAAATGGCGACTTTGTACCGGACGACGCAAAGGCGTTTGGCCTGGGCTATGAAAATCCAGTTCGGCCAGAGTTGGGAGTAGAGGATGAGGATGACTTTGTGATTGACGAGGACCTGGTTGAAACGGACTCGAACGCCAGTCTTTCGTTTATTCAGAGCGACGAGGAGGAGGAAGAGGAAGAAGAAGAGGAAGAGGAGAGTGACGACGAACTGATGAAAGAGTTTGCCGACGAGAGCACAGAGGCGAAGACTCTTTCTGCTGGCAATGCAGACACCAAACTGGCCTACACGTATCCATGCCCTCAGAGCCACGAGGAGTTGCTGGCTGTGCTCAAAGACGTCCCAGCCAACGACATCCCAGTAGTGATCCAGCGCATCCGAGCCCTGTATCATCCGCGCTTAAACGCCGACAACAAAGCCAAGCTCGGGCGCTTCTCGCAGGTTCTTGTCGAACATGTGGCCTACATGGCAGGCCAAAAAGGGCCATTTGCTGTCATCGAAAACATGATCCGGCATATCCACTCAATGGCAAAGAGCAACGGCGAGCCCGTGGCGCACGCATTCCGCGAGCATCTGCGCCGGATGTCGACAGACCACCCCCTAAACCTGCAGCCGGGCGATTTGGCCATTTTGACAGGCGTCATGGCCGTGTTTCCGACTTCGGACCACTTTCACGCCGTTGTCACGCCTGCCAATTTGTGTATTGCACGGTATCTCGGGTTGAGCAGTGTTACGGGGTTGTCGGACCTTGCTACGGGGGCATATCTGTCGACACTGTGTCTACAGTATCAGAGCCTAGCGAAGCGGGTTGTGCCAGAGTTTGTCAACTACTGTATAGGCGCGCTGAGCATGCTGTCGCCTACGGAAATCAAACACAGTTTGGGCGCAGTGTTTACCCGCACGCCAGAAAAGTCTCTACGATTGGTGTCTGCTAAAACCAAAGTCGAGAAGCTAGGATTTTGGAGTGTGATCGGCACAGACATCTCGCCAGAGTCTGCAGAAGCAGTCAAGGCCAGCCTCATGGACGTATTTTTGAGTTTACTCGACTATGCCGCCTCACTTTGGGCTGGCAACAAATCCGCCTTTGAAGAAATCTTCCAGCCTGCGCAAACCCTGCTGAAACAGCTTCATACCAACAGCAAAAAACTACCACCACAGCTCAGCGCCAAGATCGCCGCAACCCTAGCCCAAATCAACACATTCACCAAACAGGCGCGTCTTGCCCGCCGGCCGTTGTTGCTGCACAACCACCGGCCGCTCGCCATCAAAACCTCGATCCCCAAATTCGAAGAAGACTTCAACCCAGACCGGCACTACGACCCGAACCGTGAGCGTGCAGAACTCAGCCGGCTGCGGGCAGAGCACAAGCGCGAGCGCAAGGGGGCAATGCGCGAGCTGCGCAAGGATGCCAACTTTGTGGCGCGCGAGTCGCTGCGCGAGAAGAAGGAGCGCGATGCGGCGTATGAGAAGAAGTATAAGCGGCTTGTGGCAGAGATTCAGGGCGAAGAGGGGCGTGAGGCGAAGGCGTATGATAGGGAGAAGAAGTGGCGGACGGGAAAGAAGTAGACATAGTCGTTACATATATGTAAGTACATACATACATTTGAAGTATAGTATAGAATCAAAAGTGGTTAGCCTAGCCCTAACCTCAACCAACATTGAACAACCCTCTGGAACAAGACCGCTCCAACATTCAAGTTAAAACATCAACAATGTGCAAGAAATAAAAAAAAATTACTGATCCAGCGATACGGCTATCGATTGCAAATATTTACACCTCTTACTCTGTGCATCCGGCACCGTCTCCATCTTCGTCTCGCCCGTCCGTATATATATCCGATTGCGCTCATCCCCCCAAGTATTCCACTCGGGGCTCCCCTTTGCGCGGTGCGTGTTTGGATTAAACGAGCGAATAAAACTCGTCCAATATCCCTGCATGACCGGAATGATAGCGCTGTTGTTGGTCGAGTACGAGGCCGGCGCGGGGGCACTCACATAGTCCGGACCCCAGATCGCGTTGGTCTCGATGGTATGTTGCGTCCCGTACCCGGACGTCTCTGCGCCCCAGTCGGTGACGGCGTAGTGGTAATTCCAGTTGGACTGGGCGGACTCGTGGTCGTTGTTGAAGACAGAGGACAAGTAAATTCCGGGACATATATACCGCATTTCGCCATATGCATTGGCGAGTCCCTGCCAGTACTGGCCCGCGTTTGGATAGACCGGGTTGTCCGGTTGGGACATGTACATTGAATTGATTTCGACCAGCTGTTTGGTTTTGATTGTTGGGAAATTCGCTTGCAGAAACGCATCGGCGTCGTCTACGCTCGAGGTATTCTTCGGCACAAAGATGGTTCCCTCGTTGGTATCGTCGCCAAAGATGACGGGCACTTTTGCAAACTTGCCCTGCGCGAAGAGGTTGTACGTGTAATCCGTGATCAAGTCATTATCAATGGTCGGACTGTACATGTACAACGGCGCAATGGACGCGCCGGGAAAGGGAATGTTGTAGTTTTCTTGCTGCAGCGTGTTGAGATCCAAATCGCGCAGACAGGCCAATGTGTCAGTGGCGCTGGAACATCCCACGCGCTCGGTCAGGTTGTCGTATGCAAACTGGCTTTCGCTGACGGTGGCCAGCGCGCCAAACGACTGCGACTCGGCCGCGGCGGCGTGGAAGAGGTGGTTGAGTCTGTCGCTGCCTCCGTACGCGCTGAGCAGCATCGTGATGGCGCCGGCGCCGGCGCTGTCGCCGCCGAGCGTGACGTGGTCCGGGTCACCGCCGAACTTGGGAGTTTTGTTAACCAACTATACTATGCTATACGCGGCGGAGGAAATGGTGTTGGTGTTGGGTTGAACTTACGACGTGGATATACTTATTCACCCACTCCAGCGCCTTGATAATGTCCTTGAGTCCATTATTCAGCGCACCCCTCCTTTGAACCTCCTTGGATGCCAGAAACCCGTACGGCCCAACACGGTAGTTAAACGTGACCACTGCGATATTCTGGCCCGACGCCTGCACCAGCCCAGTGCCGTCATAGTTTGCATTCGAGTCGGCGTTGAACCCACCGCCCTGAATCCAGAAAAACACTGGCACGTTGGAGGCATTGGCAGGCGCGTACACGTCTATAAACAGACAGTCCTCCGACTGGTTGCCGGGGATGGGGTATTTGTCCGTGGCGACGCAGAGTCTGCCATGCTATCCTTGCTCATCAGCATATGCACATTCATGTCAAACAACAACCACATCCACAACCACAACAACAGCATGCATAGGGAACTCACAGACAGAGCATCCTGCGTCCCAGATTCCCGCTCTGGATCCTGCGGCTCCGCAAAGCGCAGTTTTCCTGTTGGCGGCGCGGCAAAGCGCATGCCCTTCCAAAACGCGACGCCGTTGTTCTGGGTGTATCCACTGTACGAGGCATAGTCGAGGTGTTTGACATTGCTGTCGGCCGCGACGAAGGCTGGCCACAAAGCCAGACACGCGCACAGGAGGAGGACCATGGCCAAGCCTGCCATTCTTTTCTTTTTTTTTTTTTTTTAACCTTACTTGCTACTTACTTTTTAAGGGGGGGAGACATCTTTGTTCTACTGGGCATAGGGTTTGTATTTAACTACGAGGTATTCCACAACCCCTCTATTGTATTCTCGTACGCCGGTACTCACTTACTGGTTTGGCTACTGGCATGTGTACTGACGAGTAAGCAGCAAAGCAAACGAGCTAGCAAGACTGTGAGATGCGGGGAGCAATCAAGGGGGGTGGTGTGTGTGTGGATGAGAATGACCAGTTGACCAGGATCGTTATGACCAGAATGCCGGGAGATCAGCACACAGTACCCAAGTAGCATACAGATGTGGATGAGTGTTGGTGCTTTGGTGCTTTTTAACAAGGGATGAAATTTTATACACGTTTGACACTAAGCAGTACTACATGCCGTTGAAACCAGACGCGTTTCTTTGTTTTCTTTTTGTTTTCGTTTTCTTTGTTCCCCTCGCATTATTAAATTCCTATACCTCGGTTTACAATGAGAGCTATAATTCAAGAGCAAAAAAAAAAAAAATATCAAATTCAATCGGTAAACATCGGTAAACTCCCTGTACCAAAGAGAGTGGCGGAGTTCAATGACGATACGCTGCATTAGCGCACCCCGGCGACCTTAGCGATTGGTGTATGTAGTTGTATAGCATCGCGACTAGTCCCTAGCCTGCTGACAACAAGCATGGAAAAAGCTGGCTAACTGGGGTACTCCTGGTAGTATTTGAGTACTAAGTCTAAGAGTCAAGTGCCGGGAGTGGCTGATCGGATGCACGGCCGCTGCGGGAGTCGGAGAATACAAATACAAAATACAAATACAACTCAAAAAGAGAGGGAAAAAAAGAAAAAAAAAGGACACAAAATATCACCATGTCAGATATACAGTGCTGCACGGAGTATATTCAGAGGTCCAAGACCAGTCAGATGACCGCACGCCCTGCAGGCCAGCAGGCGCAGGTGACGCATTGTCTGAAGGCAAGGTACAAAAAAAATTCCAAAAAGAAATTTAAAATTCTACGAAAAGCTTCATGATCTAGCGCCGGCGATAAATCAATGGCCGGGGCGGTGAACGAGAATAATGTCATAGTGTCATAGTATCGAGTCCATACTATGTACTCTATAGAGTGTAGAGAGAGAAGAGACTAGTGGCGTCTCCGCACTCGGCACCCCGCATAGTCGGTCAGTTCTTCCTCTCTCTCTCTTCACTCTAATTATTAATCCCGTACGAGTGATTGACGCCATGTCCGCCGACGACGAGGATGACTACATGTCCATGGTCATCGAGGAACCACGCGCCAAGGAGACTTTTTCCCAACGCAAGCTCCGTCTGCAGCGCGAGGTCTGCCCCATCCCACCTCCCCTCCCTCTGCCCCTCCTGTACCCAACTATACAATGTTATATTATACTAACTTGCACAGTCTGAAGCCAGAGCGCGCGTCCCCTCCAAAGCTGAGCGCGCCGCCGCCGAAGAAGCCCGGCGCGAGCATGCCCTAGCCTCTAGTGTGCTGGACCCGGCCAATAAGGGCTACAAGATGATGCTCAAGCTGGGATTTTCGCCGGGCGACTCGCTCGGCAAGAAACAGGCCGACCCTACTAAGCCCGAGTCTCACGAGGGTCGCGTGACCCCTACCACTACCACTGCTACTACCACTACTACTGATGGTGGTGAGGGTAGTAGTGCGTCAGACTGGGTCCAGTCGCGCGCAGAACCGCTTCGTCTGGTCGTCAAAGAAGACCGCGGCGGTATTGGCCTCGACAGCGAGAAAAAACGCAAGTTCCGCGCCGACGTGGCCGGCGTGTCGAAAAAATCAAAGGCCGAAGAAGGCGAGTACCGCGAGCGCATGCGGCTGGAGCGTGAGGAGCGCCGTATTGAGGGACAGGTGCATGCAGCCCAAAAAGTGGCGGAGAAGTTGGATGCGGATTTGCTCTCGTCGACACAGTCCGAGAAGACGTCGACGGCGAGGACCAACGTGCTCTACCGCGGTCTTGTCCGGGAGCGAGAAGAACGGGAGCGAGACAGGCTGGTGCGCCAGGCCCTGGAGACGTCTCTCCCCTCGTCGTTTTTCCCCAAGCCTCGACTGCCAGGAAGCAGCAAAGAGGAGGACGAAAACGACGAGGACCACCCAGACGACGAAAAAGACGACAGCAGACAGCATTCGTTCTTCGAGCAGGACCAGGACACAGAAGATCCCGAGCTCGACGAGTTCAACGCGCTGGCCGCGGGCGAGAGGCTGCAGAAACTTGTATTATATCTTCGGGAGAAGCATTGGTACTGCTTCTGGTGCAAGAGTCGCTATGAGGATAGCACGCTGGAGGGCTGTCCGGGCATTACCGAGGAGGATCACGACTGATGACCCTGAAATGATAAAAATATATGTATAGAATGATAATTAAATGTATACTAAAACAGAACAGGAAGGTGAGGTTACATTATGTACATCTAATCCTGGATGCTGCTGGCATAGGGCTTAGCCCCCGATCGAGTACATATTACTACATGGTTAATACGTACTACATATGCAAGCAGCTGACATGGAGTCTAACGCGACTTCATCTTTGTCTGGATGAGCAGTAAGACTGGTATACACATGCAAATATATATATAGTAGGGGATATAGATATATATTTATTTATATATATATATCTCTCTCTCATAAGGGTATACTAGACTCAACACCATATAACGTATAACATAACATAATAACATATACACATGCAGACAAAACAGAAATAGAAAAGCTATGTATCATAAAATTATAAATGCCATGTCCAAATCACGGAAATACCTCGGCCAGCGACCGGTCTCTACTCTTTTGCAAACGCTCAAAACACGCACCACACACGCGCAGACTGCAAAACGTACAGCGATGGCGCACCTCCTGGTCCAGCTTGCGGCACGTCATGCACGCTGTCGCATACCACACGTTGTTGGTCGCGGGCATGGTCCGATGGCCCTGGAAGCAGTTGTAGTGCACCCGGGTTAGGGGAGCCACCACGACGGGGTCTGGCAGCGGCGGCGTCCAGTTGCTTAATGTATTGTTGCTGCTTGTCCTGCTGCTGTCTGGCGTCTTTTGCCCGTCGATGATCAGGTCCGCCGAGACGGGGAGTTGTTGGTCTTCAGCTTCGGATTCGCGTTCGGGTTCGGGTTCCGGGTCTGGGATGAATTGCGAGATGGACGGTGCTTCGGAGACGGGGCGCGCGTGGGAGGGCTGCGGTGCGAGCAGGTGGTTGTTGGTGGCAGGTTTCTGTGGCACTCTGTCGTTCTGGCCATAGGTCTGGTTGTACGGGATGTACTGGTTGTTGCTGTTGCTGTTGCTGTTGCTGTTGGCCTGGTCGTTCAGCGACGACCCACGCGGAGGCCGTGATGCTGGTGGTACAACATTAGGCAGCGGAGGCGGCGGCGGCGGCAGGTCTTTTGCTTCGGACAAAACAATCGTACTCGTGCTCGTGCTTGCGCTCGGGCTCGGGCTTGTATCTGCTGCTGGGACAGCCTTGCGCGAGACGGCCTTGTCCTTGTCGCTGGGCCGTGACGGCAGGGTTTTCTTCAGGAGAGAAGCGCCGGGGCGCCGCAGCCCGTGGATGCGCTCACTGACGGCCGCCATGTGGACGGGTGCTTGCAGAACTCGAAATCGAGATCGAAATCGAAACCAAAACGAGAGAAACAGGCTTACTCTGGAATTAATATAGATCGCGACTACGTCCTACAGCAAGTATTACATCGTACGTACGTCTTCCCTGGATCTGGCCCTAGCCCGTCCGGTGAAACGATGCGCAGTCCGTGTAATTTCCACTGTTCCAGCAGCAGCCGTGAGCCAGTCCTTCGAACCTTTTGACAGTGTGGCACGGAGACTCCGTGCCAACAAACTGCTGCAAATGGCCCACCGGCTGGTCGGATACGTTAGCATTGAAAGATTTGCGATCGAGGTTGCACCGTGGTTCGCCCAGCGTTATCCACCGGCGCTGCGTTTCGTCAATAGTCGCACGCCCGATCGCTCGATCGACGATCGGGAGGATCGTCCTTAGGTGGCTTTGCATTATTGCTACGCTGTCAGTACGTATTAGAGTATCATGTGTGTATTATTATGGTTCTTGTGAATGACATTATGTTGCACTATTGATTTTTGGCTTTTCACAACATGGCTGGAGATCGGTTCCTGCTTATACTCTGTATAGGATCGACCCGCTCGCTCTGGGGGAACTTTGTTCCGGCTAGAGCACCTAGATTTCAAGACCACCACGACTTCTCTTGCAATTTGCACGGCAAGTTGGATATCAACACTATATAGCTGGTTTATATAATTCATACGGCAAGTCGAAATCTTATGTAGAAATATCGCCATGGAGGACGCCAGAATGCTCGGCAATGCACGGTTCGGGTGCTGGAATCGGCTCCGGCGGAACCATGCTCCGGGTTGCGCCAGCGGGTCTGTGCGTTGCGGCCCTGGAAACTTTCAATCCTATTTACAACGCATTTCAACTTCCCGTATAATGTCATATGGCAGGTCGAAATGAAGTGCAAATGATTTCGTTTTCCCACCTAATTAATATGGCAAGTTGAAATGCTGCACAAACACTGTGCAAATTATTTCATTTTCCACATAAATTAAGATGGTAAGTTGAAAGGCTGTTGAAATGGGTTTCTACTTTATTACACAAAAACGGTAAACATGCCCCACGCTTAGACCCCTTGGCGGAATGGCGGAGGAATAATAAATCCGGTCCCAACACCTGAACCGTGCACTATATGCTCCTGATTATGTAACCCGACAACCAATTGTGCCTGATTATATAATCCCTTATCTAATCTCCCGATCGGGAAACATATCGACAACCTCGACGAGCTGTTGATACTCGTCAAGTCCTGTCATGTCGGACGCGCCCCCCTCTGCTCGCCCGCTGGCTCCCTACATCCGCAGCCGCCAGGAGGTCCGCCGCATCCGCCAGGCCCTGACCCTGTATCTGCAGTCTCACATTGTGTCCGCCGACAATGCCTCTGCCGACAGCTTGCTCGCCGGAGGCTTCATCCACGCCGACGTCCCCAAAATCCCCGCGAACCTGACCGGCGCGCGGAAAGAGTACCTGCACGCCCTGCAGGAGAATGCCGCTGCGAAACGAGAATACGACGACTTGTCGCACAAGATTGCCTCCCGGAAACTCGTCCAGGGCCGTCCAAGCACTGCTATAAATCAAGGGAATCAAGTTTCACCGCTGGAAGACTACTTGTCTCTGCTCCGCGAGAACCGCCGATACGAGAAACTGCGGCTTTTCGACAGCGCCTTGGCTGATCTCAGCAAAGAAGCCCCTGCCGACATCCCCGTTCCCGAACAAGACGCCCTTCTCGGCCAATGGCGGCGGAATGCGTCGGCGCGTGAGTCCGCAGAAGATGTGCAAGACCTAATCTCCAAGCTGGAGAGGACTGTGCTTCGGGCAAAGGAAAATCTGGCTAGAGAACAGCATCTGCTCGAAGAGCTGAAAGCCCGGCAGCAGTCTGTTCCCCCGAGACCTGTCTTTTCGGCACGACGAGAGGCTGCGCTTCAACGTGTGCGTCATGAGCTGGTGCAATGGGTGGAAGAAAAGCTGGCGACGGCAAACCCGGAAGATGTGCCAGCGTTTGATGTTCCCTCCGAACCTGAATCGACAGATTCTTTGCATGTCACAGAGCGCAAGGCTTTGATCCGGGAGCAGTATGTCAAATACGTGCAAGAGCGCAGCACGCTCCTCGATGCCCTGTCGCTGCTTTCTCAGCCTACAAAGAGCGTCGCGCCCGCACCAGAACAAGCTACTACTAAAAAACCACCCGACCCAAGAACCACGCCGAGCTGGAACTCGGTGGATTTGTTCGGACCAGCCTTAGAATTACTCCTGCCCGGATCTGCCGTTCAAAAGTCGCTTGCTCTGCAACGCTCGTATCTCGCAGGGCTGTTGTCCAAGGAAAAGGCAAATCTCAGCCAGTCCCTGGACCGCCTCAGCCATGAAAGCCATTTACTACCAGAGTATCCCATTCTGGCCCGCCAAACCAGATTCAAGCACATCACTGCGGACCGCGCCGATGGAGAGCGCGCCGACGAGCTCGTCGTGCATGCACAGGCCTGGGCGTTTGCTGCCGACGCCGCGCGGTCCAACGAGAGCGACTACGTGGAGCAGAAGATCGAGCACGGCCAGGATCAGTCTCAGGCGGCCTCGCGGACGCTGCAGCAGATTTACGACATGCTCAACCAGGACAACCCTGCCACTACTGACGGCCACGACCACGGCGACCCCGACGACGAAGATATATGGACGGCCGCGGTCGAGTCGCGATCCAAGTGGCCGCAGCAGAGAGACCAAGGGCCGTGGGCGCGCCTGCATGGACGGCTTGGGTGATTTTGTTCCATGATGAAAGCGCGAACTGTATATGAGGCAGCATGGAGATTATTGTACAGATGATTTATACTATGATTGTGGCCCCTGATTGGCCAGCAGTTTGGAGAATATCCTGATGTTACATTCAGATAAGAAACAAGAATAAATACGTCAGTGATAGTCCATAGCATTGATCGACATATAAAACGAAGCATAAACAGCAACACAGTAGAAGTAAATTAAATATGGAAAAACAATCCAGCAAACACAAAGATAAACGAAATAAAATGAATAAAAAAATCGCGCTAACCGGGAAAGCCTGGGGCGGTCCGCACACCGGAGCTCTTATCGGCGCCGGCTTCGTCTCTTATCCTTGACTCATACCGGTTTTTCTCCCCAGACCTCTTCCTCTTGCTTCCCTTGTCTCTGACTCACACACACTCTCTCACTCTCACTCGAGTCTTCCGCCTCAATTCATCCCTTGACGCGAGCGAGTGCGAGGAGAAGGGCCGTTGCAATTACACCAACTATAAACAGACGTCCGTCACCGCAATTTGGTTCAATTCCGTGAATCTCAACATTTTTTTTTGGTCCCTGCCAAGGATCCCACCACACATCTGCGCCGTGCGCAATGGCTCTCTCTGCTCGCTACGGGCAGCAGGCAGCCTCACTCCTACGACAGCGATGTCTAGTCGAGTCTCGCTCCGCCGCCTTGCGCTCATTCTCCACTGCCAATGCCTCCGCGCGATCAGCCAGAGCCCTTGCTAGTCTCCCGCTTAAACAGACCCAATCAGTGGCACGCTCGCAACAGCTGCGTCTGTTTTCGAGCTGCCTCCGCAGACTCGCCACAGATGCTCAGGCTGCTCCCTCTGCCCACTCGTACCTGGCCAGCGGTGCCGTCAAGCGCTCGGCCGACCTGGTTGATGTGAAAAAGGTGCTTGTTATTGGCAGTGGTGGTCTCAGCATTGGACAAGCCGGAGAGTTTGACTACTCTGGTGCGTTTTTTTTTTTTTTTTTTTTGCCTTCTCTTTTTCTTTTACAACTTGGTTGCTGACTTTGCGCAGGCTCTCAAGCATTGAAAGCTCTCAAGGAAGCCGGCGTCAAGTCCGTCCTCATCAATCCCAACATCGCGACCATTCAGACCGACCACAAACTGGCCGACGAAGTCTACTACTTGCCCGTCACCCCCGAGTACGTGACCCATGTGATTGAGCGCGAGCAGCCCGATGGCATCTTCCTGAGTTTTGGTGGCCAAACCGCCCTCAACTTGGGTGTGCAGATGAACCGCATGGGAATCTTTGAGCGGTATGGAGTCAGGGTGCTGGGAACCAGTATCAGAACGCTCGAGACCAGTGAAGATCGCGATCTATTTTCCAAGGCCTTGAACGAGATCAACATCCCCATTGCCGAGTCAATTGCCTGCAACACGGTCGACGAGGCTCTGGATGCTGCCGAGAAAATTGGATACCCCATTATTGTGCGGTCCGCCTACGCTCTTGGTGGTCTTGGCTCTGGCTTTGCTGCCAACCGGGAAGAGCTGAAGAACCTGTCGTCGCGATCTCTTAGTTTGGCTCCTCAGATTTTGGTCGAAAAGTCTCTCAAGGGCTGGAAGGAAGTCGAGTACGAAGTCGTCCGTGATGCTAACAACAATTGCATCACTGTTTGCAACATGGAAAACTTTGATCCTCTCGGTATTCACACTGGAGACAGTATTGTCGTGGCCCCCAGTCAGACTCTTTCAGACGAAGAATACCACATGCTTCGTACTGCCGCCATCAAGATCGTCCGCCATTTGGGTGTAGTTGGAGAGTGCAATGTCCAGTACGCTCTGCAGCCGGATGGCTTGGACTACCGCGTCATCGAAGTCAATGCTCGTCTCTCTCGTTCTTCAGCTCTTGCTTCCAAAGCCACTGGATACCCTCTGGCCTACACGGCCGCCAAGATCGGTCTCGGACACTCGCTGCCGGAACTTCCCAATGCAGTCACCAAGACTACCACTGCCAACTTTGAGCCCAGTTTGGATTATATCGTCACCAAGATTCCACGATGGGATTTGAGCAAGTTCCAGCACGTCAAGCGTGACATCGGCAGTGCCATGAAGTCCGTTGGAGAAGTCATGGCCATCGGCCGTACATTCGAAGAATCCTTCCAAAAGGCTATTCGTCAAGTTGATCCCCGGTTCATTGGCTTCCAGGGTGACCACTTTGAGAACCTCGACGAAACTCTCAAAAACCCTACCGACCGCCGCTGGCTGGCTGTGGGTCAGGCTATGCTCCACGAAAACTACTCTGTCGACAAGGTGCACGAGCTCACCAAGATTGACAAGTGGTTCTTGTACAAGCTCCAAAACATTGTGGACTGCCAGAACGAACTCAAGGAAATCGGCAGCCTTTTCGGTCTGAAGAAAGAAATCCTGATGAAGGCCAAGAAGCTGGGTTTCTCCGACAAGCAGATTGCTCTGTGTGTTGGGTCTACAGAGGACGATGTCCGTGCTCGTCGACTGGGCTTTGGCATTCGCCCATGGGTCAAGAAGATTGACACTCTGGCTGCTGAGTTCCCTGCCGACACAAACTATTTGTACACTACCTACAACGCCACGTCTCACGATGTGACCTTTGACGACCACGGCACCATCATTCTCGGCAGCGGTGTTTACCGAATCGGTAGCTCTGTCGAGTTCGATTGGTGTGCTGTCAATGCTACCCTGTCGTTGCGCAACATGGGCAAGAAGACGGTCATGATCAACTACAACCCGGAAACCTACTCGACCGACTTTGACACGGCCGACAAGCTGTACTTTGAGGAACTCAGCTACGAGCGAGTTATGGATATCTACGAGCTTGAAAATGCTAGTGGTGTGGTCGTTTCTGTCGGTGGCCAGCTGCCTCAGAACATTGCTCTCCGCCTGCAGGAGAAGGGCGGCGCTCACGTTCTCGGAACTGACCCGGCCGATATCGACAAGGCTGAAGACCGTCACAAGTTCTCGCAAATTTTGGATAGCATTGGTGTCGACCAGCCCGCCTGGAAAGAGCTCACCTCGGTCACTGAAGCTGAGAAGTTTGCTGAAACCGTCGGTTACCCTGTCCTGGTCCGTCCTAGCTACGTCCTTTCTGGTGCTGCCATGAGCGTCATCCACAGCCAGGATGAACTGAAGGAGAAGCTCGTCAATGCTAGCGCGGTCTCCCCAGACCACCCAGTCGTCATCACCAAGTTCATCGAGGGTGCTCAGGAGATTGACGTTGACGCTGTTGGGTCCAACGGAAAGCTGATCCTGCACGCCGTCAGTGAGCACGTTGAGAATGCCGGTGTGCACTCGGGTGATGCCACGCTCGTCCTGCCCCCGACCTCCCTCGACGAGGCTGTCATGGGTCGTGTCAAGGAGATTGCCGACAAGGTCGCCAAGGCATGGAACATCACCGGTCCCTTTAACATGCAAATTATCAAAGTCGACGACCCCGCTGGCGGCGAGCCTCAGTTGAAGGTCATTGAATGCAACCTGCGTGCGTCTCGCTCGTACCCCTTTGTCAGCAAAGTTCTCGGCACCAACTTTATCGACGTTGCCACCAAGGCTCTCGTCGGCCGCGACGTCCCTGAGCCTGTTGACCTGATGGCCGAGAAGCGCGACTACGTCGCCACCAAAGTTCCCCAATTCAGCTGGACCCGTCTCGCCGGCGCCGACCCCTTTTTGGGTGTTGAAATGTCCAGCACTGGCGAAATCGCCTGCTTTGGCAAGGACCTGGTCGAGGCATACTGGTCATCTCTCCAGTCAACCATGAACTTCCGCCTGCCCGAAGTCGGCGAGGGACTGCTTTTTGGCGGCGACTACACCGACACGCTCTCCAGCATCGTCGAGTACCTGCAGCCGCTCAACTACAAGCTGTACGTGGCCAGCCCAGAGGTCAAGGAGCAGCTGGAACGTAAGAACAAGACCGCCCAGATTGAAGTGATTGAGTTCCCCAAGGAGGACAAGCGTGCCCTGCGCGAGGTCTTTCAAAAGTACGATATCCGGGGAGTTTTCAACCTGGCCAAACTCCGGGGTAAGACGCTGCTGGATGAAGACTATGTCATGCGCCGCAACGCCGTCGATTTTGGCGTCCCTCTTTTCATGGAGCCAAAGGTAAGCTGCCATTTATTTGACATTCCCACTGCTTTTGCTAATTATTATTAGACTGCCCTTTTGTTCGCACAGTGCATGAATGAGAAGCTGCCTCGACCAGAGGGCATCCCCTCGGAAGTGCGCAGCTGGTCCGACTTTGCCGGCACAAAAATGATGTAACCTCGTCACTTTTATTTGTTGTTATGCCTTTTTTTTGGGGGCCTAGGAAAGAAAAGTTTTGTCTATGGGAATACGTACGTGGTGAAGTCATACTTCCCGTGGAGTATAGAGGAGTCCGGACATCGAATGTTATCAGTATGTTTGGCTCTACTGTGCCGAATTTCACCATGTGCCAATGAGTGTGTGGAATGATCTGAGTGTACTGTAATTTGTTAGGAATATCGAGTTTGATATGTACATTTTCTTTAATACTATATATAGCAATTGATGTAATTATAATAATGTTTTAATGTGGTGGTGTAGCTGTCGCCTGGTGGTGGGCCCCGCTTTTACAGACTTTGATGCGACGACACCGCTGTATACTTTATCCATGTTTGTTTGATATCACTCGCATTCCAGCCATGTCACCATTGAATTGATCAATCGATGTAGCCTGCATATTATTCACTCGTTCATCTATCAGCATTCGAACCAAGCTCTTATGCTCTGCTGGGGGCTGCATGTGAACCACGACACCTGGACCCACCAATACATCTCTGATTGATATTTTATAAAGACAGCAGGGGGAAAAAGATGAATAAAACAACACCCCGCCAAACCACCTCCATGGGCACTGGCCTCTTTACCCTCTGCCCCATCACTACCCCAGGCACCGAGCTCTTTTCTATCGCCACCCCGCTCACCGCCGTCCTCGACTCGGCGCGTCTGGCCGATACATGCGCCGGATGCTACGATAGCCGGCGCCCCATTGACGATGGCTCAGGCGAGCTGAAGGCGTGCACGCGATGTCGTGTTGTGCGGTATTGCGGAAGAGTCAGTCCCCTTACTTTTTATTTATTTACTTATGTATTGGCCTGAGCTGACGAATGAGGTAGAACTGCCAACTCAAAGACTGGCGCTTTGCGCACTCTCTCGAATGCTCGATTTTCGGGAAACTGCACCCCAGAATCCTGCCTAATAATGTGCGTGCCGTGCTGAGGATTGTGTTGCGGTACAAGCATAAAAAATGCACGGCGGACGAGTTTCAGGCGTTTCTCAAGCTCTCCCACGCACAATCAGACCAGCAACGGGGGAAGAGGGAGGATATACGGCTGGCAGCCAGGGCTGTCAAGGAGTATTCTGGGGTAGCGGATATGGATGAGGGTTTGATTGCGTCTTTGTTTACGAGGGTATGTTTCACCGAGAGTTTTATATTCATATATATGTGTGTTGTGTATACATGCTAAAAGGGGTAGCTCGACGTGAATACCTTCAACCTAGTCACCTACGACTACACCCCGATCGGCTTATATCTCGACCCCTACTCCTCACTAATGAACCACAGCTGCGCGTACAATGCCATTGTCGTGTTTGACGGCGACAGGATGACGGTCAAGTCGACTCGGCCGATGCGGCTAGACGAGCAGGTTTTTGTCTCGTATATCGATACGACGTATTGTGTCTCGACGCGGCGACGGCAGCTGAGGCAGCGGTATGGTTTTGAGTGTGAGTGTGTGAAATGTACAGAGGAAGCTCGTAGTGGTGGGTTGTTGGAAGAGCTTGTAGCTGCAGAGGCTGCTGGCGAGCAGCTCGTGGCCACGGCATCGCAGCAGGTCCAAGACGACAACGCCAGAATCCAGAAATATACCACAGGACTCAACACAATACGGCAAAAGATGCCCTCATCCTCCCACTCCCATCTCACGAAACAACCCCTTGTCGCACTGCGCAATGAGCTCATAGTCTCCCTGATCAACGCCGCTCGCTACGACGACGCGTGGATCCAGTGCGCCATTGAATATCTCAAAATCGACCCGGTCCTATACCCTCACCGAGGCCATCCGCTGCGCCGAATCCATGCGTGGAGGCTTGCAAAGCTCACCGCGTCTACGGACCAGGCCCATCTGGCTCGGCGGTTTAGTGTTGATCCTGCGGTTGTGCTCTGGCATGTCCTGCAGTGGCTTGTTGACGGGGAGAGCGAGGCTTGCTCGGCGCCGTTGCTGCAAGCCCAAATCAGGGCCATGTATGCTGAAGTCAGCCAGATGGGTCCGAATATGCGGATGGAGTGGCCGGCCGTGGAGGAGCGGTTGGAGGATGCCTTGCAGAGCGAGTTGGCCATGGGGGTAGATGGTTGATTACACTAGATAACAAAAGTTACGTATAGTTATACGCTGAACGAGAATTACTCATGGTATTATTTTTCCCGATCTAAAACCGAGTGATTGATTCATCATGCATTCGGAATATATGACATAAAAGCGCCAACAGCCCATTCCATATTCCAGAACAAATGAAAAGTCGACATACAGCGCTCTGGCAATTTTTTTTTTTCGCAATTTACTTAAGAGGAATGAAACGGGAAGAGTGGGTAGCACCGATACCGGGTCTACCGTGCTTGACGGGCTTGCTGCAAGATATTAGCGTTTGCTCGAGGATCCTGGGGAGAGAAGAAACAAAAAAAGTGGACGCACTATGAAATGGAAAACTCTGCCAGGTAGTGGCCAACCATCTCAGGCTTGATCTCGACCTGGTTGAACTCCTTGCCAGAGTAGATACCGACAACAGAGCCAATCATCTCGGGCACGACAATCATGTCACGCAGGTGTGTCTTGACGAGGTCTGGCTTCTCGTTGGGCTTGGCCTCCTGCTTGGCCTTGCGAAGCTTCTTGATCAGACCCATGGGCTTGCGCTTCAGACCGCGGTTGAAGCGACGGCGGGCGCGCGCGTGAACGACATCACGGAGCTGCTCTGAGGAGAGGTCGAGGAGTCTATTTTTTTTGGTCAAAGAATGTTCTCTCTTTTTTTTTTCCCTCCCAAAGAAAAAGGATTTTGACGTACTGCTCAAGTTCGATACCCCGGTAGGAAAACTTGCGGAACTGACGCTTCTTCTTGAGCTCTGTTGATGGTCGTCAGTTTGATCCTTGAATGCTATAGCCTCTCCATCTCCATCGGTATATCGTCCCCAATTCAATCCAACAATCCAAAAATCCAAGCAAAAGAAAATTCGTATTCGGGGAATCTCGTCACGTACCGGCAGCCTCCTCGGCGTTCTATAGAATGTCAGTCAGTGAATGGACTCCCAAAAAAAAAGAAACCACATGTGCACGCATATCGTAAAATACAATGAACGTGCAGAGGAAAAACTCACGTATTCCTGGTCAGCCATTTTTGCAGTGGTTTTCCTCTGGGCGCTTTCCGACAGTCGTTATCGAAAAGCGATGGGGGAAATGTTTGTCGAGGTCGCTGATGTTCGTCGGTCGCGGGATTCTCCTCGGCGGGCTCAGGTTTGAAGGGTGGGTATTCGGCTAAGCGACTGCTTGAGGGTTATGAACCCTAGCATTCCGCGCTAGACCCTTTTGGGACATTTCTATACATTCAGGCTAAACCAGTCATAATCATTGACTGGATTATTATTGATTGGATCGTTGATGAATACGAGGAAATAAATTTGATTTACAGAGTTAATTCATGTGGCGAGTTTATGATAGTTCTTACACGAAGTAGTTATACTAATAAAAATATCACTGTTAACAGTTGACTACGACCGTTATAGAAGGCTGTTCAGAGAAGTACGGAATGACATTCAGCACTAACATACATGCATGATCGTAACTGCATTAGACAAAGGACGACAGATTTCAAGGTCGAGTGCCCAAGTCGTGCACAACTCCAGTATCCGTTCCATGCTACTTCTCCCATACTTGTCGCTCCATTTTTTGTGGCTTTTGCTTTCGAGTGCAAGGCGCTTAGTCGAAGAGACCGAAGCCCATGTCCTCGTCGGACTCTTCCTCTTCCTTCTCGGCCTCCTTCTCGGGGGCAGCCTCGGCGGCACCACCGGCAGCAGCGCCGCCAGCAGCAGGGGCAGCACCACCAGCACCGCCGCTGGGGACGGAGGCGAGCTTGGAGGTACCCTCAGCGATGAGCTAGAAAATAAAGTTAGCCGTTGCCATACGCATTCTCCATTCAGATTGTATACCTCTTGGATGTCCTTGCCCTCAAGTTCAGAGAGGAGGGTGTTGAGGCGGTCCTCGTCAGCGTCGATACCGACAGACTCAAGGACACCCTTGATGTCAGCGGCAGAGGGGCTGGTGTTGCCAGCAAGGCCGAGGAGGAGGTAGGCTGCGAGGTGCTTCATTTTGATTTTTGGCCTGCAAGAGCTGTTAGCACTGTACAGCAGCAATATCATTCGATATCATGCAATCTGCAACATACTGTAAAGGCTTCGGAAGTGAACAAGAGAGTCAATCGATTTAACCGCAAGTTGGGCGGAGACTGAAACGTCAAGTTCGTGGTGGTTATCGAATTGATCGTGGTTGAAGGTCAAATGCAGGATGAGTTCCACAAAAGAAAAAAGTGCGACGGCCCAGCTGTGGCTGGTGCTTCTAAGCGAGGCTACGGGAGGTGTGGCTGATAAGACCAGCACACACCGCCTGCCCAAACAGGCCGTCCATCCGTGAATCACGTGAGCAGTGTTCTAGAAGACTCACGACTTCTCTCATCGTGTCCAACTTCTCCCACAGCCCACTTCCGTGCCTTTCGCCCTCGGCTCTTGTGTCTTCAACTTTCTGTCTGTTGACAGGTGCTGAAAGAAGTTTTCGTTCAGGGCGTATTTCGGCGTGTACTTCGGCTTTTTTGACACCAAGTCTAGCGGCCACACGTACTCGCCATTGCGAAACACGCTGTCCAGCCTGAAGCATGAAGGCTTCCCCTCTCATGCTTTGGTGGCGGCGATCATAAACAGATTACTATCCTTTGAGAATTGGTCCAGACTTTGAACAACCATCATTCTACAACATGAGTGTAAGTGCATTTTCTTTGTCGGATTTGACAACCCAAACTTAAACACGACCAGTTTCTTAACTCTGTCCTCTCGTCCATCGAGACGGGCAAACCATCTTCTTTGGAAATACCCACCACCCCACGACCGAGTTCTGCTGCCTCAAAACCGGCTACTACGTCATCTGCTACAGCGTCCAAGTCCGACTCTGCGAAACCAACACCATCAGTAGTCTCTCAGCGCTCTGTCAATAACTTACCAACGGGCACTAAACGCAAAGCCGAAGATTCTTTACGACGTCCAGATAAGCCGCCTATCCCCGGAAATGCCGCGAAGCCCCGCCCAAAGATTCCAGCCAACCGTCCTACGCCTGCCAAGCCTGCTGCAGCGGCACCGTCTAAACCACCCCCCAAAGGTTCATTTGCAGATATAATGGCAAAGGCCAAGGCCGTACAGAAAGAAGCGCCAAAGATTGGTGTGTTGAAGCACCAAGCAGTGTTACCCAAAGAAAAGATCAGCAAGTCCGAAAAGAAGAGGCGCATGGAGGAGGCGATGGCCAAGGATAAAGGGACTGCCCGCCTCGGGAAGAAATCTAGCCTTGGTGCAAGCTCTGCTACAGCGAAATCTGCAGTTAAACCGGGAGCTGAGATTTCAAAGCGACGGGAGGATGAAGAGCCAGGATATAAAGGTACTTCTCGTCCGCCACAGCCTGTCTACAAAGGCACAGCAGGACGTCCTCCGCGACAAGGTGGTCGTGACCGCTACCGGGCTCCTCGCCGTGATGAATACCTCGGCACAGACGAGGAAGACGAAGGCGATTACTACAATGACTACGATGATTACTATTCCGACGAGTCTTCTGACATGGAGGCTGGAGTGGGGGATATGGAAAGGGAAGAATACATGGCTCTGCGAGCTGCAGAAAGGGAAGACGCAGAAGATATGCGTCTGGAGGCAGAAGCAAAGAAGGCGAAACTGGAGAGAAAGAACAAGCTAACTGCTTTGGCGAAAGCGCGACGGTGATTTCATATTTCGTACGGCTTTCTTTCTTTTTTCACCCCACTATTTGGTTTCGGCATTATTGAGAGTTTTTTTTTTTTTTTTTTCTTCTGGGATACCACTTTTATGTTGCATTTCAGCGTATTGGAGACTTGGAGTATGCTAGACGATGTCATTCTTTTCTTGTTAGATAGCGATGCCTAGGTTAGCCGTGTATAAATGGTTATTTACAAAGTTTATATAAAGGAAGAATCTATCAGTAGTGACGGATCAAAATAAGCTACCAGAATAGGCAAGGCAAGCTTAGCCGGTGACATCACATGCCGCTCATGGGTCCACCCCGCCTTGTCCTTGTATACCACCAAACCTCCAACTCACTCGATTCTTTTTTGACAATAAGATATCTAGAATTTCAAGCACAAAAGATTTTTTTTTTTTTTTTTTTCCTTTTCCACAATGGAGCCCATCCACCTCACCACCCCATCTTCAACCCTGCTAGCGAGGGTGAAGACCATGGTTCCTCCGATGCTCGAAAAGTTTCACAAGGGTATGTATATATAACTCTCTCCCGGAAGTTAGTAATTGGGTATGTCGTTGACAGAACCAACAGGACAATTGGGTCGAGTTGCTGTTATAGGTGGAAGTGCCGAGTAAGAATTCTTTTATCCTGTCTGATGTATGTTAATCAAGTATGTGTGTCTGATTTGATAAAGCTATACGGGAGCGCCCTATTTTTCAGCAATAGCGTCTGCGCGCTTAGGTATTGTATTTATTCGTTTTTCATCTTTTCCACTGTACTAATTTTTGAGTAGGCTGTGATATGGTGAGAATATCATTCTCGACGCAAGTCAACACTAGTAGACGAAGCTGACAAGTTGGAAAACAGAGCCACGTAATATGTGAAAAGTCCGCTGCACCGGTACATTTCATTCCTTTTCCAATTGTTACCACATGCGCAGAGTCCTAACTGTATAAAATCAAGGTGATAAAAGCATACTCCCCGAATCTAATGGTCCACCCAATCCTCGCCAGCAACGCATCCGTGGCGCTATCATCATCATCATCATCATCATCATCATCATCATCAGAAGAAGACCCAGCCTCACTGGCCAGCCCCATCCTCGAAATGCTTCCACGTCTACACGTACTCGTAATCGGGCCGGGACTCGGCCGAGACGGAATAACGCAAAAAGTCGTCGAAGCAGTGATGAAAGAAGCACGAAAGCAATCTGTGCCGTTTGTGCTCGATGCAGATGGGCTGATGCTTGTAACCCAGAAACCAGATCTGGTTCGCGGATACAAGGAGTGCATCCTGACGCCGAATGTGGTCGAGTTTAGCCGGCTGGCAAAGGCTCTTGGAATCTCGGTGGCCAGTCAAGGTGACATTCAGAAACAAGACGAAGCAAAGTCAGAAGAAGATAAGAAGAGCCAGGCGTCAGAAGCTTGCGAAAAGCTCGCTCGTGCTCTCGGCGGCGTGACAATCATCCAAAAGGGTCCCCAAGACATCATCTCCAACGGCGTCACCAGTATCATTTCGGACATTGAAGGCGGCCGCAAACGCAGCGGCGGACAGGGTGACACGCTGACAGGCTCGCTCGGGACTTTGCTTGCCTGGCGATCCGCATACCTAAACGGGCTGTGGGGTGATAACAACAACACGGCCGAAAATCCAAGCGAGCGTAGTACTGCGCAGAGTAAAGACGAAATTCGCGACGAGTTGGAAGACAGCTCCAAGAAGATGTCGTCGACGACCACCCTCCTCTTGGCCGCGTATGCCGGCAGCGCGTTGACGAGGGATTGCTCGCGGCGTGCATTCAAGGCCAAGGGGAGGAGTATGCAAGCGAGTGATTTGACGGATGAAGTTCACGCGTCTTTTTTGGATTTGATTGGGGAGCCGGAGCAGTCGAGGCTGTGATTAAAAATGTATGTGCTGGGTTACCTATTACAGCAGGTGTAGAGGTTGTATATACAGAAATGGAAAGATCGGGTATCAAGTAATCTCGATTGATATAACATCTCTTACATGTTAGTTGACAACAATACTATATGTGTACTTCGTACCGGTGAGTTGATAAGGAAATGCATGCACCGGAATTCCATTCGATGTCATTGAGATGACTGTCATACACATATATGATATTCTATAGCCCCTCAAAATTAAATAATGCACTACATAGCCAAATCCATGTCCTCAGCGACCTGTCGTAACATATATTAAGCAGAGTTTAGATAGCGACGGTCTCAACTTTGCAGGAAAAGCAAAACGCGAGACCACAATTTGCACAATGAATATTGGTCGCGCCATTTGCTGGCCCATCACCACAATTGCACTATACAAAAGCAATTAGCCAATCACCGGAAAAAGGAAGGAAGGTAAAAAAGGAACAGGTACATACACAATAAATAGTAACGTCTCTAGCTTTCCTCTTCCGCGAGTCTTCTGGATAGACCAACGGCGAATGTCTAATATTCCTACTATCGGCATCATCAAAAGTATCTGCCATTTCTGATGCAGAATCAAAGTCACTGCTGTCATCACTCATGTCAGCTGGGTTCTCTCGACAAGGAACTCCTTCGCTCTGGTCTCGCTCGCCTTTGGCAAAGGTTTCGCCAGATAACACACTATCCGTTTCGACATGGACGTCGCTCGCGAGTTGAGCGTTTCTCTTTTTCCAAGTTTCACGTCGCTGGATCTCTAGATCCCGTTTGACCATGTGGCCAGATGGCGGAAGCCAGTCTCCAATCCTCTGCCCCTTTCGGAAATGCTCCGAATCAATATGATCGAACCGCTCTTTCCAAGCGTCCAGCCCTTTGGCTTTGAGACGTCTGATTTGCCGACAGAAGCCGCACCAATACTGAGTCTGTCCGTTCTTCCCAATCTGGTTCTTCGATACGTGGTCATTAATTTGGTCGGTGTCGACGACAGCATGGGAGTCCATCAAGTGCTCCCTGTATTTCTCCTCGCGGAAGAATAACTGCGCACACTCGTTGCCGTTTTCTCCAAGCAAAAAGCATCGGAAGCTTCGAGAATGAAAGTGCTGGGTGTTCTCATGCCGCTTCCAGTCGGCTTTGCTGCCAAATACTCTAAAACACTCTGTAAATGTACATCCGTATCGTTTCTCATGTCGAGCCGTGTGTTTCCTGTCAGCCGCCGTTAGTTTTTTTAAAGCCTGCGTTGACCAATATGAGCATCTCTCAAAGAAAGAAAAAAAAATAAAAAATAAAAAATAAAAATAAAATGAAAGCAAAATAAAACGGAATAATGAAATATCGTACTTAAGATCGCACTGCCTGCTAAACCCCCTTCCACACTGGGAGCATGGGTAACTGGCTCTGTTGCATGGCTTCGGATTTGAATTCAGCGTCTGCTTATTCCCATCCCCACCCCTGTGCTCGGCGTCGTGTGAGACTTGCTGCGTCAATTCATACTTCATATCTGACACCAAATTCAGCAGAAAAACTCTTTCGTTTTCAGAAAAGTCCTGAAGACTAGGCAGATTGACCAGAGGTTTTCTGTGCAAGCCTGTGGGTTGGCTTGCACTCAAAACGTTTGTCTCTGCAATAGTCCGATGTTGTTGAACATGACTATCTTGTTTCTCTAGCTTTTTCAAAGCTAGGGCCTCCATGAGAGCTACCCCGCGTTCTAGTGACCGCATGCTAGGCAATGCCCCGGCCTGCTCTTCGACTGTATCAAGCTCTTGCAGGTTATTACTAGAGTTAAACACACTTTCAACGCCTGGTAGCTTCACATTCGACACGGGATCAACAGGATTACTAGCCACCGGCTCAGGAGAGTTATTTGTAGGTTTGGGCGTCTCTTCTGGTATGGCAATGAAAGCGGTTTCGTCCTTGAGACGCTTCCTAGAAATAAACCCGTCGTCGACCTTGTCTAGTTCCGTCGACTCGTTATTACCATTTTTATACGTTTCTTCCACTTTGGTTTCCTCCTCGGTACATATATATTTATTCCGTTCATACCATTCCCTCGACCTAATCTCAAGTCAACATTGATTCCACTCAGGCACCAAAAGAGAGAGACAGAGAGAGGTGCATACAAACGCATCAGCTCTTTCTCGTCTTGGTATTTATGCTTTCGCTGAATATGAGCCTTGAAATTATCCCGTCTCGGCCACAGTTTATCAGGGTTGGTGCAACCACGTCCAAAACATTTGAACCGTTCAGACGGTCCGCACCGGGGATTCTTTTGATGTCTTGCTTTTCGATGTCTTTCTAGATCATTTTGCGTTCCGAAACTAGCATTGCAAATTTCACATTTATGAGCCTTTCTGTGCCGCGCATCGTGCTTTCTAGTGTTCCTGTCAGCAAAACTTGCCACATGCCTAAAGTAGAAAAACATATGGATGAAGAAAGTTCAAGCTCACCTTTTCTCAGATGGAGTATTCCCAACCCACGGACATAAATGACATGCCAGTGACTCGTCTGTATCCGCTGACAGAGCTAAATTCAAACGAAGATGGTCGGAAAGGTGAGCGCAGCTCGAAGACGTCACACTCGGGCTTCGAGCCGATTCTCTAGGACACGAAGAGCCATCGACCGACAATACATCAGAGCTGGCCTGACTTCCGTATGTAGAATCAACATATCTAAGGGCCAGCAATTTCGGCTGGCTAGAAATATTAAGACACGCTTGACTGGATAATTGCCCGTTCTTACACTGGCTTTGTGGTCGCGTAGTTCCTGAAGTAATGCGAAGTGGACTCCAAACGTCGGAATCTGTAGCACTCCAATACAGCGGAAGTGGCTCGGAATTAAATACGAAATTCAACGCCGGCTCCTCAACCAGATCAAGAAAGCACGGAAAATCGGTGTGATAGGTGTTCTTAATCGTCCTTCTTTCCATTTTGTAGTATATCTTTTGTCTTGTATACACAACTGGCTATTCAGGATTCACGGGATTTTTTTTGCAGTCTTATTGTCACTAGTTTGCGATGATTAGTTTGACCTGTTTAGATGATGACTTTTGTACACCACTCCAAAGTTGGACGAGAATCAGCCGTGCTGATCGATCAATTACACGAACCTGTGATGTCGTCTCATAGATTCGTCTCGATTGGACGAGTGGGGCTGAGAATGCACACCGATGCATTAACACACCGGCTATGTCAGATGATAGGGCAAAGGTGGCATGGATGGGAAAACCGCAGTACGGTGAGGCATAAACCCGCCTGATGGGCAAAGCGCCCAACCCATGCAGGGTGTTTCACCCTGCATTCACCCTTAGCGCGACGCCCTGTAAGCCCGATTGGATTAGGTTGCGGGGGTTGCATATTACTGCCAATAGAAAACGGCGGATATTCCAGCCGGCATCAAGTCAGGGTCAACAAATGCATCGCACAGCCTTGCTCAAGCATCCTTGTCGGCCGAATGTCCCCGACAACCTTGCAACGCCGATGGTTACGATCGGCCCATACTGTTGGTCAGCGAAAATACTATACAAAGATATCGGAAGAGAAACAAAGCTATAATATAAATATAAATATAAATATAATCATAATCATAATCATCGCAGCTTGTGATACATTTGTGGAACATCGTAAATGGAACACGTCAAACAATGAATATACAAATTTCAATCACGGCTGGGTCGAGGAACAAAAAAAGGGCATAGTAAAGCACAGAAAACCAGGTCGGGTATCTAACACGAATGACATCATTGAAATGGGTATGTAGGAGAATGGTGCTGCGGCATATATCCATGCGCAGATAGATGCTCTCCCTCAGGGGACGTGGAGATTTGGTAGCCCATTGTTGGCGTGTTTTCGTACATGGATGGGAACATCCCGTCTTGGGATACGTACATATTCTCAGCTGTGGGGGAGTGGTACAGCTGTTGCGGCTGATCAGTGATTCCATCAGTAGAAATAGTCAAGTCGAAAGAGCTGCCCTCGGATATTGGCAAAAACGACGTCTGCTGCCGAGCAGGCGTGGGGTTAACCGGAGGATAAGACCTCGTGTTTCGGTGAACCGGTGTATAATGAGGGTTTAGATAAGACGAGGCTGCGATCGGGTAGTGAGAGGGAGGAGGGTACGTTGTGCCCGACGGTACGTCCTGCTGGGCCATGGCAGGACTCAATAGAAGAGGGCTTTGAGTGCGGTGTAGACTGGGTTGTTCGCCATTTTGACTCGTGCCGTATGAAACTTGCCGAGACATCATTGTGCCGTTCATCGAGGGCTCTGTGTTTGCAACATTTTCTGAAGAGTAGTTTAGTACGCCGGCGCTTGGTGCTGGGCTGATCGGAGAAATAGAAGGAGCTTTCCTCCTAGCTCTGGCCCCGTTATTCGTCGTAGAAGAGTGGTTTTCCACAAGTTGCAGGATTGGTAACGCGATCTGCTCCATGTGCTTCGCCAGATGCACTGTAAGCTTCTTCCAGTCGTCACAAACATTTCCGCAAAAACGGCAAGGCTCTTCTGTGGGTGACCTGGCTGTTTCCTTGTGACATTCGTCCACCTGCTTCCACAAGTTTGCAAAATCTTGCTCTTCGGCCCCGCTACTGGCTGCAGACTTTGTTTTCTTCGATTTCGGCTCAGGTTTCTTGTGCTCTCGCACCAAATGCTGAACAAAATTGTCCTTCCGATAACACTTGTGGTCACAGTCAGGCATGTTACAAGCCCACCATTCCAGCTGTCGATGACGCTCATTTTCATGACGCACCCAGTCAGCTTTGCGCTTGAACGACTTGGGCTCACCGCATTTCGGAAAGGTACAAGTGAAGGGAGAAATGTCTTCATGCACGTGCTTAGTCCAGTCAGATGGCTTATAGAATTTTTTGGCTTTGAAGCATAGAGTGCATTCAAATTCGGCGGGCAGTGTCTTGACAGGAGGAATGGGCACGCCAAGTGGAAAGACAGCAGGCGCAACAGTCCCATCCATGATGGCCTTACTCTCATCATCACTAGCTTCTAGGCCCGATATTTGAAATTGGCAAAGGGTGGCATTGGGATCTTTAGCGCTCCCCTTTGGGTCCAGAATTTGAGCTTCTCCCCCAGAGGCAAAGCAGCGATGATGGGCGGCACATTTCCCATTTTTCACCGCTGCTGCGTGCTTGTTTTTATCATCGATCAGCTTTGTGAAACGACGTATTTGTTCATTAGCAAAACGGTCTACTAGCGATTGCGTTAAACGGGGGTTCAAAGTAGAGATTTGTTTCCGAAAACCATCCTGAGTCGGCACGATTTGCTGTAATGAAGGTGCCAGGTCCATGAGGACGCCTTTATCGTCCATCGAGTCATCGTCATCATCGTCCCCTCCATCTATTCCAGTGGCCGCTGATGTTCGAGGTTGAGGAGAAGGTGTTGGGGCTATCGGAGATCGCGGTTTTTCTAGATTCAATTCCTGTAGATCAGGTGCGGCGCGAGCTCCCTCACTTTTGCTCCGATTCCTGAAACGGTTTATAAGGGTAGCGGGACTGAGGCCTCCCTTCTGAGTAGCGGTGGGGGCAGCTGAAATGGAGCTATGGCCTCCAATACTGGTGGCCATCTGGCTCGCAAACATGGCGGCTGCTAGAACACCACTGGGAGACTTTGGTCGATTTAAACTTGACCGCCTAGACAGCACTGACCCAGCAATACTGTCTCTCTTGCCTTCATGATCTTGATGGAGCGTCTCACATTCGAAGCTGGACCGCTGTGAGCCTGTCTGGGAGAGACGCCTTTTGTGTTTGGAAGCGCTGTTGCTCCTCTTTGGGAGTAGCTTTAGTAGGCTGGATTTGCTGATTGATAAGTTCTTGAGAAAGCCGTCAGATTCAAGCAAGCTGTCGACTTCGCTGTCAGTTAAGCGTTTTGTCCCCCAGGTTGCCACACGCGATGCGGTTTCGAATTCCTTGGCAAGGTCTTCGTAGAGTTGCATCGCAGCCCGCGAACTGTCAGGCTGAGACTTGGTTGATACTGGCAGAGCAAGATGGACAGGGTCTTTCCAGGGATATTGGCGCATGAAGTGACGAGCTATGGGATCATTTTGGAGACAATATTCTAGCGAAGGCAGACCATCTTCGGATGAGCCTGCAAGAGAACCATCATACGAGCCGGTTTCAAAGTCGCTGCCGGGATCAGACTCGTGGATGAGCTGACCAGGGCCGGGAACGCCAGAGTCATCGCGCTGCATGATACTAAAGTAGTCTTGCCGTGTCTCGATAGCACTGACTGACCGAGGCCTTTGACGAGTGTTTTGACTCGGAACATAGTAGTCATCGCCTGCATCGCTATTGGCAGCAGAGACTGACGCTGACCAGATCTCGATATCGACATTCCGCTCCACACGGTGACGCTCCTCTTCCACATCCTTTGGACTAGGAACAAAATCGTCGCCACGGACTGACGGATCAAGCCCTGCGTGCCCGGTAGCAGGGTTGCGGATCCACGACCCGTCTTCAGCCCGTGCATTAGTGGAATCATGGTCAATTGTACCTAAGCCAGTGCTGTCATCGTAAATTTCGCTTTCACCATTGGTTTCATGACTTGGTGACAGGTGGATGGAGGAACGGCTACTCCTACGTCGATCTCTTTCGCTTTCATCTCTTGTGGGAGAATCTCCTCGAGTGTAGGTAGATACTTTTACGAGGGGGCTCTGCGATGGTATAGAAGTCGGGGTAGGGTTGACGCTTAGGTTGTCCATGTCATGAGAAGTGTCCGGAATATTAAGCCTAGGAGGGTGAAGGCCATCGATAGCCATAAAGTCCGTGTGTTGGTCGACGGAGGTAGGGAAGGCGGCCACAAAATTTGAATCTACTGGAGCCTGGCCAAATGAATCTAGCGATGCTTGACGCTTCTTCGTATTTTTTGGAGGCATTTTGTAGTCGCCAATCCCGAAATCAGGAGGGATTTGGCCAGTGGCGCCGTTTGTTCTCAGCAGGAGATCGTCAGGGCCGGGGGAGGTGGTGACACTGCTTAGGATGCCAGGGTCTGACGAACCAGACAAGTCAAAGTCGAAAAAGTTTGGAGGATCAAAGGAGTTTTCTTCGTAGTCATAGCTCTGCATCGGGTGACTTGATATTTGTTCGACAGACGGGGGAGATACAGGCGTAAACCGGCTCCCGGGGTCTTGATGCAGTGGCCCGCCTGGGGTGGGGTTGTCGAAGGAGAAATCTTCTAATTCCGAAGGGCCGGACAAGTAGGGGTCTTCGGCAGCTTCGTTTTTGAACGCTGATTGCGGAAGAGCAAGTCTGTTATGGGGACTGGCGGGTGTGTCCATGGCGCGAATAGCTTGGACGATCGGGCGATCGGCTTGCTGAGTTTGGAATGTATATACTGGAGGCAGGTCAGCCTGACGACTGACTAGCAAGGCAGCAGGACCCGCACGCAAGGCTGTGCGAAGAAGGTCGCCGACAAGATACAAGGATGTGCAGCTAGAACAATCGCATTGCCATGAATCCGGCGGGCGCGGGGACGGATAAGATAAACACGGGCGCGGGGAGGAATCGATGGATCGGATGGGCGAGTTCACGATCGACCCGATGGGGCCGGCCAAATTGAGAGCAGCAAGCGGGCAATTTGTAGTGAATACAGATGCGAATAAGAACGGAGCAATTGAGTTGGGAACAGAGCAAGCCAAGAAGAGACCGAGGCGGGGAGGAGAGAGGAAGAGAGCGCGCGCGGTGGCAGGAGAGGAAAAGAGGCTGAGAGAGCGCAAGCAGGTGTGGCGGTGACGGTTCGCGTATGTTGGCCTTTATATGGAGTCAAGGGCAAGAGTGCAGCAAGAGAGAGGGAGAGTGAGCCTGACGGGCTCTCGCAGCACTAGCAGGGAAGGAGCATTGGGTCTGATCTGGAGCGGGCAGGAGCAGGCTGGCAGGCTGGCAGGTGGGGTGGCGCCTTCCCTAAACAAATTCCCCGGCGGCTAACGCGACGCTGCCACTGGTCACGGACCGCTGCGGGCGGGCCCGTGCGCTCCTTATTGGCCGGTTCCGCCCCACTTATGCGGCTGATAAGGAAAAGCGCCTTGTGAGTCGCTGAGAGTATTCTCTAGCTTTTACGCTGCTCTAATAATAGCTTCCATCCTATTGCCATGTATAGTAACTTCGTACCTATGTACGTATTCTGTGCAGAGTAGAAGTGGTAGTAATACTACTACTACTACTATTATTGTAGTACGTATTACTGTTTGTACTCTTGGTGCTTGTGGCTTTATGGTGATTTGAGGCTACTGCGTGAGAGCTGCTGTGGCTGGTGCAGGCTGGTGCGGTGCAAGGCTTACTGCGCCGAGGCTGTGCACCTGTGACTCTGACCTCATAGCTCCTGTCTACACAGAGTGCCGACTGACTGACTGACTGCAGGACAGCCACATCTTTTGCTGGAATCAAATCTATACGACGTTTGAAGTCTGACAGCTGACAGTCTGATGGGATGTATTGAGGGATACAGCCGAAGACTCGTTCGTGATATGGGTGCGGGGTTGCAAAACGTGCAAACATGCTTGCCAAGACCGGACCTGTAGATTTTGCAGTACATATGTTGTTGCCTCAGGCATCAGTATAGGCGCCTCAGGCACCCAGGCGCCCAGGCACCGGCGATGGCGTGATCGATTTTGGGGATGTCGTGATCACGCAATCCCCGCTAGGGTCCGATGCGGACTAGCGGCACCAGCACCTCCACGATTCTGCTATTAAGAAGACGACTTTCTTCCCAATTTTCCCCAAGTCAGCTTATTTTCTTCACGATGCGTCAAATTCGACGTCCTTGCCGAGCATATTTGCTGCCGCCGTGATGCGCTGCGAATCCATCTCGTCCCGGTGTGGGCAATAGATTGTGCGATTTTGACTCCCGGCGATCCACGGCTCTCGGCCGATACCAACCATGTGACTAAGGAATTCTTTCGGAATTGTCGCTTGATTAAGCGACGCAAAGCGAGAGCGCCGGAAAGTGCCAATTGCGGCCAGCGACGGAGCGACCAGTGACTGTATGCAACTGCCTTAGGGATAATGGATATGGGCCAGTCACAGCCATGTGAAATGGCAACTCGGCATACCGTGTTGCGTTGCGTGGTGTGGTGTGGTGTGTGTTCAGAGTTCCTGAGTAACAATGGGGTTTGAGAGCGTCTGTAATGGATGCGGATAGCGGCTTCTCGCTAAATCGCTCACGTCAGGATGCGGGACACAACTCGGGCTAATCTGGATCGGACCAACGCTTTCAACAATTCGCTTTCGTGGTTGGCGGTGAAAGACCCTGGGGACGCGACATCATCGTGTGCCTTTCGGTCGAGAAAGGCGCCGTTGCCGCCCCTGGTTTGTCTCGGTCGGAAAGCTTATGTCGTGCGATTTCCACCCAGAAGGAGGAGGGGTTTTCTTCGCCCATCTTGCCAGAGTTGCACGTCTGCGTTTGTCCGAGTTCCTCGTCACTTTGTCCACCATCACCATTGTCTCCAGACTTTTGGCCTCGATTTTATCGTGAAGATAGCCATCTATAGCTATTCTCAATTAAAGATAGAATTTTGTTTACTTTTTGGAATCCCCTCTTTTCTTATTTTTTGTTGTTTCACATACCAGACGCAACACCATGAGCAGAACTGTCCCGACCAAGTATGCGGCTGTCGTCGTCGGAGCAGGTCCGGCTGGAGTGGCAGCCCTTGGAAATCTCCTAGAATTGGGCCTCAGCAAAATCGCATGGGTCGATCCGTCGTTTGACGGCGGTAAGATAAACAAGAACTATCGCGAAGTTCCCAGGTAAGGCAGAATTAATCAAAATTCATTGGTGCATGCATACTCATATCTAGCAGCAATACCAAAGTATCATTATTCCAGGCCTTTGCTGCCGGTTACCAGCCGTTTCGCAACATAGTCCAAAAGACCCCGACTCCCAACGCTTTCTCTGTCTTGAACAAACTCGACCAGGCCGATACGTGCTCTCTGCACTATGCCGCCGACATGTGTCGCGCCTTGACAGACGGACTGCTCAAGCTGGATCAAGTCTCGCAATACCGCGGAACTGTTGTGGCAGCTGATCTGAAAGAGACAGTAAGCTATTCTACCTTAGAAAAAACCAATTATGACTTACACGAATTTTCTTTCCAGACGTCGAACTGGACTGTCGACATCAAGCTACAAGACCCTTCTTCCTCACATGTCGAAGTGACCACATCCAGAATTGTCCTCTGCACCGGTTCATCACCAACCAACCCACCACCGCCAATCTCCGGCACATCCATTGAGTCCCTCGACCTAGACACAGTGCTCAAACCCAGTATCCTGTACGATCACCTCCCCAAAAACCAACCCACCACCATCGCCGTCATCGGCGCATCCCACAGCGCCATCCTCGCCCTGATGAACTTTGTCGACCTGGCGCGCTCATCCCACCCAAACCTGCGCATCAAATGGTTCACGCGCCACCCTCTCCGATACGCCGAGTTCATGGACGGCTGGATCCTGCGCGACAACACCGGCCTCAAGGGGCAGGCTGCGCAATTCGCGCGCGAGCAGCTCGAAGACACATGCCTTCCCAAATCAGATGCTGGTCGCTTCATTCGCAAAATCGACACTTCCGGTGGCAGGGAAGACGCAGCATACAAAGCAGAACTGCCCGAATGCACACATATCGTTCATGCTATTGGATACCAGCGTGACGCTCTGCCATCGCTGTCCAGGAATAATGGCAAATCAGCGCTCGGTGAGATCGAATGGGACTCGGAGTTTGGCGGTTTTGTCGATCAGCAGAATGAAGTGGTTCCGGGCTTGCATGGTGCCGGTATCGCATTTCCCGAGCGAGTGGTTGACCCCATGGGAAATGTGGAGCAGGCGGTTGGGTTTTTCAAATTTATGAAGTTTTTGAAGAGGGTAACGCCGTCGTGGGTTTGAGTTGGCTTTTCTTTTTGATGATGACATTTAATATGCGTATACAATCATGAGCTGCTTTTGGATTTCAGATTTCATTCAACATTTAATTTATGATCTCAATTAATAACCATCAAATGATATTTAACATAGAAACTCAACACTAAACAAATCAACTTCAAATAAAACGAAAGTACATATATATAGATAATCTTAATAACCTTTGAACAAAAGAAAAAAAAAAGATTGAATCAAGTCTCAGTAATCTCAACCCTCCTCTTCACAATTTTCTTCGCCAGCCCAAAAGCCGACGCCCAATTCACAGATTTGCGCTGCGCCGTTTTGCTTCCACCAGACTGCTGCGAACCTCCAGCTCCTACTACACCCACGGCATCAACATCAGACGTGGAGTTGGTTGCAGGTGTGCCTCTTCCTCCCGCCATCATCATTATCGTCTGCTTCTGTGCCTCGAGACTGTTGGACTGAACCAGAGCACTCATCTGCCTCATCATCGTTGGGCAATCCACCAGATCGTCCAGTTGCACTTTCAAGTCTTCTTGCTCGAGGAGCCACGATACCTGCGCGAGACCGATCAGGTCGCCGCCGAGCTCGAAGAATGACGAGTCGGGCTTGAGTGGTGGGCTGTTGTCGTCCTTGTCAGCTAGGACTTGTTCCCACGCGCGTCGGATAACGTCTGAGAGAACTAGGATTTCCGCACGGCTTAGCTGGGCGAGTTGCGAGGAGGAAGAAGATGATGATGTTTGAGCTGCGTTGGAGATGGCTTCTTGGCCGGTGGTGTCTTCGACGTTTTGGGGCGGCAGAGCACATAGTGCGCTGGGCGATGGAAGAACCATGTCTGGGTTTTTGGTAAAGCCTTCTGCTGTGTCGCAGACCATGTCCAATACTCGCTGTGCGAGTGACATGGTGATAGACCCTTCAACAGAGAACGATAATATCATTTCCACTTGATTTTGATCTAGCGATCTGGAATTGATAGAGAAATCGGCCAGTTCTTCATCACTGCCAACCCCCTTTACCACATACGTGTTGTCTCCGACCTTTATGTCGTTTGACGAGCTGACAGCATCATGTTGTAGGATAGTACTAAAAGTCGTCCAATTGGGCCAGTCTGTGCAGTTCTGAATAATGTGCCGGAACCCCAATGCTTCATAAGGCATGTTCGCCACCTGTTGATCTTGGACATATCGAAGTAAATCAAGAACCGTCCATTTCTCGCTGAATTTGACTCGAACTGGCACAATGTTCATGCATGGTCCTACCATGGACTCTACCCCCGCAATGGCTGCTGTGTTCCTACCGCTGATCGTGTGACCAAAAACCACATCGTCGCTTCCGGTAACTCTTGCCAGGGTCAATGCCCAAGCTGCTTTGATAACAGTTGCCGTAGTGATATTTCCATGTGCCATAGATGGTACATGTACAGTTTTGCGCAAGATTGTAGTATTCCCTGTTGACTTGCGGTATCCGGGAGCCTGACGACGGACAATATCCGTCATTTTCGAGTCTTTTAGTAAATTCTTCCAATGGTCGTAATGGCTACTGGTTATGATTCTTGCAGAATCACGGACGAAATTTGCAAAAGAGATAGGCGATGGTATCGGGCCTCCTTCATAACCAGCCTTGATTGCCGAAATTATTCTTGGAAGAGATACACCGTCATACTGTGCATGAGACAGGCGCAAGATGATGCGGTGCCTGTCGGTATTTTTCTCCTTGACAACAAAGAACTGCACGAATGGCTCGCCCTGTTTGACTCCTTGCTCAATATCACGTTGCTGTAGCGTTGCAGTAAAATCGTCCAGACTCTCGTCTGTTTCGTAAACCGAAAATTCAGGTCGAACTTTGCGGAGAATGACTTGTAGGAAGCGCCCCTTTGAGGCCACAAAGACTGTCCGCAGAATATCAAAAGCGTGCACCACACGGAAGCAGCTCTGCTTAAGCCGTCTAAAGTCCAGTGCACCTTGTCCATCAAGGCAGAAAAAGTTGAGCATCCACCGTGACTGCAAGAGTGCACCGGTAATTGAGAGAGCTTGAAAGTCAGTAACCGGTAGTATGTCCACAATTCCTCCCTTGAAGACGCCAACCCGTGGACAAATGTACTTTTGAAGAAAGGCTTCGTCAATGTTGGCAGATTTGAGCAGCGCGAATCGCTCGTAGATATTGCCCTTGGCGGATGTGGAGGGCGACTGCTGACCGAGTTTGTTCATGTTGTTAATTTCCACGTCAACGTAGCTGACTTCACTGGCAATCTGAGCTACGCTTGCCATGTCTTTGAATATAGGATTGCGGAATACATCAGCCACAGTCAAGATCAAACCTTCGTCACGCGCGTCTCCTACGAGACCCATTGCAGTGATGCTATCTCCACCCAGCTCAAAGAAGCTGTCGTCTTTTGTGATTGAGGCCAAAGGCAAATCGAGCTTTTCGCTCCAAAGCCGCAGAAGCTTTTCTTCAAGAGTGGCTCGTCTGCCACGTTCGTGGATCTGAGCGGCAACTGGAATCATCGAATTTTCAACGTCAGGGCTGTACATATCCTCCGAAGCACATGAATAGGCATCGGATTCGGATTGTGAAACCCTAATCACCTCTTGTTCAGTGGCGTTGGATCTGACAGACATTCTCCGAGCTAAAGAGCTGCGTCGACTGAGACTGAACATTTGCTGGACGATCGTTTGGACCCTTTCGTCTATGAGCGCCTGGAGGCCAGGATGGTTTTCCAAGAGTTGGGTGATGTCTTCGTTTTGATATTCATCCTGGCGAGATGGATTTTTGCTCGCTCTCCGCTTCTGCTCAGTACTGGTTTCCTTGGTCTTCGCGTTCCTCAAATTAACACGAGATACTGTTTCCGTGGGTTCTTGCACGAAAGCTTGAAGAGTGGAAGCAATTGTCTCGGAGATTTCTGAAGCTTGGTTACTCGAGATCATATCAGTCCAGTAGCGAATAACGATCCCCTCTTCATCCTTGGCAGTTTCAATATTCAGTGTGATCAGATACTTGTAGCTTGTTAGAAAGACGATAAATATACCGAATAAAGTGGATGTCTTACCTCGCTTGGATCATGTGCCTCTTGTGCCGTGAAGGTCAAAGACCCGTCTTCTGAATCGCTGGATTTGGAATGGTTTTGAATAGAGAGTGCTGTGTTGAATATCTGTTTACCCTGCATGCCTAGCTCGTGCTGGACCTGCGCCAACGAGCAACGCTGATGTGGTATTCCACTCATGTAATCATCCTGGATAGTTCTAGGAATCTCAGCGAGAAGCTGTGATCCCGAAAGTCGAACTCGGCAGCAGAGCATGTTAATGAAGACTCCGATTGTGTCCTGAATCCCATGTACAGGTGCATCTCTTCCAGCGGACAAGTAACCAAAGCACACGTCGTCAGAGCCGGTGTACCGTCGAAGTACCAACGCCCATGCGGCTTGGATCACATTTGCGAGCGTTACAGCAGACATCTCACAGTAATTCTGTAGCTCTGGCCAATAATTGAACTTGACCGTTAATGAAGCAAGCCCCTTTTCGCTATTACCAAAACCAGGGCTTAGACGCGGAAAGTGGCATGCTTGAACGCCTGTCAAATATCGTTTCCAAAATGAAATATCTTCAGTCGCTGATTGACTGCGGATGAACCGGATGTAATCTGAATATAGTGGGCCTGGTCCTTGAGGCAATTGTTCGTCGTATCCAAGAGACAGATCGCGTATCAGAATCTGAGTTGATCCTCCATCGATCACTGCGTGGTTGATTTCCATCTTGATAAATACCTTGCCTGTGGGAGTGCTACAGACTGTCATCTGATGCGGTATCTTCTGCTTTCGCTTACCGTTCTTTTCAGAAAGTTGAACAGATTGAAGCTTTCTGAAGACTTCGTGCTCTTCACACTCGAAATGAGTAATTCCAGTTTCGACTTTTTTCAAAACGACCTGATCAAAAGCACCACCTTTATACGTACTGTTGACAAAAAGAGTACGTAGAGCCGCATGCCTGTCGACCACATATTTCCATGCATTGACAAGCTGTTGAGAGTCGACTTTTCCTGTTGAATTGGCATGCTTGACCTCAAAGACGATGTTGAAAAGATAGGTGCTAGGATCACGGAGTTGACTGAGAAGCATGCCTTCTTGGGTAGGCGAGCAGGGATAAATATCTTCCACTTGATCTCGATGCGAAATGCCGACCCTTGGGAGAGACTCTTTGAATAGGCGCCTTAATCCGTCGTAACCGATAGGAAGCAGAGGATAGTCGCTCAATGTTGGCTCTGCACTGCAACGTCTCAGCCTGACTACCAATTCTTCCAGAGCCCATTGGCACTCTGAAATCCATTGGTTGATTTCATTGATATGTTGCATGTGGCGGTTGTACATGAAAGTAAACCGTAATCTGCCATGCATGACAATCGCAGAGACTTCGAACAACGCAAATCTTGGAGTATTAGGTCCCATGTCCCCAACTAGCAATGGATCAGCTGTCTCGGAAAGTATCTCGGCGCTTTGTAGTAATGAGTCATCGCGCTCAAGCTGTTGCATGGCCCCCAAATAGTTGAACAAGATCTCCATAGGTACCTTGGACTGTGTCGAAGGCGTGTGACTGCCCTGTGAGAAGAAGTGATAAGCAAGATAATGTTTTGCAGCCTCCTGCATATTCCTTCTATTATCTTTGACTCGTTTCAAAGTCTCTAGTATGTCATCTAATTTTCAGTTAGTATGTCGAAGCATATATTCGAGAATTATGAGGGCGAAGCAAATCAGTAACTGACCTGACTGTAAGGACACTTGTACGGGTGAGATATTTGTGAACCAGCCCACAGTTCGTGACGGATCACTTTGTGAATCCCAAGGCTCTCTTCCGTGACCTTCATTGAATAATGTAGGTAGGAATCTGTCGCTAAACACGCAGTGAAAGGAATGAAGGATCGCTGTCAATAGAAAGTCCATGGGTTCAGTTCGGAAAACGTCGTGGTGACTCGTCATTGTAAAAGCACTAGTTTCCTCACTCAGAGTGAAAGATTTATGCTCCACTTCACCGTAATTATTCGCGACGTTCTCCATCCCCCAGTAGCCAAAATTTGCGGGCAGAACCTTGAATGGAAGGGCTTTTGCCCTTCCATCTCGCTTGGCATGTTCAGCTTGCAGTGAGCACCACGTCTGGAAAGATAGTGGCTTATCGCTGGGAATGGTTCGGGTTTCAATAATTTCCTGCAAGTCCTGAACTATAATTCTCCAAGAAACCATGTCAACAACTAGGTGATGGGCGATCAGGAACAAAAATTGATGGTTGTCTTGAGTTTCAAACATGTCAACAGTAAACATTGGACCGCGCAAGATATCTAGGCTTTGTTGGCTCTTGACGATAATATCAGTTGCCTCAGAAACATTTGACAAATCGTAGTGATTAAATCGGAATGATGATTCGATCTCCTAGAAGGGGTTGTTAGAAAGAATCTCTGGTGCGATAGATGATACATACCTTAGAGAGACGCTGCACCCATTTGCCTTCACTGTCTTGTCTGAACCGTGCGCGCAGCATGGAGTGTTGGGTGACAAGGTTTTTAACTGCTGACCGCATGGCCTGAGGGCTGACATATCGTGATAGGCGAAGACTAAAGCTCTGGTTGAAGCGACTGTTTCCTTGATGTTCTTTGCTGGCAGAAAAATAAATTGACTGAATTGGCGAAAGACCGAAATCTTGCTCTGATTTTTCTTCGGTTTGTACAGTCACAATACCAGCCTCAACTGTACTGGCTAATTGAGTAATTGACGAGGAACGAAGTACGTCATGAAGAGATAGCCCTATCCTGTGTCGTCGGCTTCTGGATACTACAGCCATGGCTGTAATGCTGTCACCGCCTGTAATAACATCATTAATACTGGAATATGAAATTGAAGCGAGCTCAACATACCTAGGCTCATAAAGGACTGGTTCAGCTTCACTTTTTCGACCGGTAAGTTGAGAACCTGACTCCAGACATCACGCAAAATTGAAATGACCCCGGTGACCTCTGCGGCAGATTCGTTATTCTCTTCGACACCCACAATATGCTGACAAACTTCTTCTGGGATATCTTCAACCCAGGTTTTGACCTTTTTCCGATCGAGCTTCCCAGAGACGAGCATCGGGATCGAATTCACAACTGCCCATGTTTGAGGAACCATGTACGAAGGTAACTGTAATGATAGCTTGTGTTTGATATCCTCCAACTCCGAATCGACGAGTGAATCTCTTCGAGCGAGCTCGCAAGACTGGGAGGAAACGATTGATTTCTTGGATGCGTTCAAAGAGAGGACAGCCACCAATCGCTTCTGAAGGTGCCCCGATTTTGGTAACAAAATAATGACATGCCGCACGCGAGAATCCGTTTCCAATCGATGCTCAATTTCTCCAAGGTCCATTCGCTGGCCGTTGAGTTTGACTTGGTTATCCTTTCGACCAACAAAATCGAGGGATCCATTAGATGTGTATTTAACAAGGTCACCAGACAAATGCAGTCGGCGGACTCCAGGAACAGATGATGGGAACTTTGACGCCCATGAGGGAGCTTCGACGAATACTGCTTTGGTTTTGGCATCATCCGAAAGATATCCTCGGGCCAGGGTAGGACCTTCTAATGCCAATTCACCAACAGCACCCAAAGGCATGAGTTGGTTGTAGTTGTCAGGGTTTACAACCCAAGTAAGTGTCGATTGTATCCCTTGGCCGATGCTACTTGCAGAGTCTTCTGGTGCAACTGGTCTCACAACACACATCACTGACGTCTCTGTTGGTCCATATACGTTGACTAGTTCAACCTTGTTCGCCCATTTAGATATGACTTCGGGGCTCATTGCCTCGCCCCCACATCCCAGAGTTTTGAGACATGGGACGGAAGATGGATCGATTAAATTGGCAACGGAGGGCGTCAAGAACGTCCAGTTAACATTCATGCGACAGATAGCACCGGATAAGTCTTGCAGACGTTCCTCATCGTTGGGTACACAAACGCAGCCTCCATTTGTCAAAGTTGAAAATATTTCCAACGCCGCAGCGTCAAAAGTAAGTGACGAGAATTGAAGCACCCGACTTTCTGAGTCCATTCGTATAGCAGGGCTGTAAGCCGCAGAACTCGAATTAAATGCGCGATGATCGACAATGATCCCCTTTGGCTTTCCAGTGCTTCCTGAAGTGAAGATTCCATATGCAGCGTTTCGGCTATTTGCGCTAATGGTTTGCACTGAAGATGTAGCCTCGACTGAAAGCTTTTTGATCATGCCTTCATGAATATCCACTATATTTCTGACGACACCATCGAATCTGGAATGGTATTGAGGAGAACACAGAATGATATCGACGTTGAGTTGCGTGATAATTTCGGTGTGTCTTTCGACAGGATGGGTTGGATCTAGAGGAACAACAGCACCACCAGCAATAAGTACCGCAAACATGGTAACAATAGTCCATGCAGATCTGTCAAGACACAATGGTACCAGCATTTCCGGCCCAATATTCAGGGTTTTCAGGTAGGATGCCAGTCTTGATGCATATGTACTCATCTCTTGATAGGTAAGATGGCCATCCCAGCCGTCAACTGCTGAAGCCTGGGGTTGTAAGGTGCACCATTCCTGGAATATTTCATGAATGCATCGGTCAACCGCTTGCGGCCGGCGTCTATTCCACCATGTAATCTCTTCCCTATCCTCAGGGCTTATCATTTCAACTGTCTGAATAGACTCAGCGTCGCTGCTGTTGACAGATGCAAGTTGTTGAAGAACGTGGGAAAACTGCAGCAGTATTCTTTCTGAGGCCCAGGTGGAAAGCACCTGTTCGTCAAAGTGAAGGTTCAACTCAACATGAGACTTTGAGAGTTTACACTCCACCACGAGAGGGAAAGTGAAGAAGCTGCCAAGTGTTCCATCATTTTGAACCTCCCACAGGTCATTGCTTTCGGCAGATTCTCCATTCTGTATAACAATCAAGTTCCTGAATTCAGAAGCAGAGGCAGCATCTACTCCGAGTTTTCTGATATGCTGTAAACCTACATGCTGATGGGGAATGATTTCCGTGGACATCTTTTGAACTGCCTCAAGATAATCGGTCTTTTTGAGTGAAAGATCAACATTGATACGGGTCGGCACTGTCGTCAGTACAGGACCTGCCAGATCGGCAATTCCTTCAACGTCCGCATTTCTACCACTCAGGGTCTCCCCAAAGCATATATCAGTCGATTGTGTACGATTTGATAGCACGAGAGCCCATGCTGCTCGGATTAACACTGGCGTAGTAATGTTGAGCCCGGACGATTTCCGTGGTAAGCTTGTAATAGTCGTCACTGTCTTTGTTGCTATTTCGCGATCACCTGGCGAATCTTCGATCGAAGGCGGGAAAGGAGTAGAAGATGTGTTGGCGAGATAGGTTTTCCAGAAATTGTCCGAAGTTTGAAGATCTCGTTCCTGTAGGTAGTTGATGAAGTTGGCATAGGAAGCTTTCGGTGAGAATTTAGCCTCCGAGAAATAGATTTCTTGAAATCTCTTCAAGATAATATCAAGTCCCCATGCATCATACAGCGCGTGGTGAATTAACCAGACGAAGTGAGTAGATGATAAAGATTTGTCTTCAACCAAGATGTATTTCGTGAGGGAGCCACCATCGGATTCTGGGATTGTCGAAGTATAGGTGGTCGCTTCTTTTAGACTGCTTGAAGCCTGCCACTCGATTTCATGCTTTTTGAGGACTACCTGTAGGAAGTTAGAGGAGGCAGTGTGGACGATGCGGGTTCGCAGAATGTCAAATTCATCCACTAATTGCTGCCAAGTGGTCTTGAATCTTTGAATATCAACGTTCTGAGATAGTCGAAGGATATTTTTGGCAACATATGCTCCTCTTTGTTTGACTGATGATGTGATGAGGCCTTCTTGAAGGGGACTGCAAGGGTAAATGTTGGAAACTATATCCTGCTTGACATCGCATTGAATTGTCACTTCCGCAATAATTTCTTCTTTGGATGCTTGTGGAAGTAGACTAAATGGGTTGACTGTTCTGACAGGTTTCGCTTTCTCTGTTTGACATCTGGATGACATTTCTTTGAGCGAAGGATGGCGGAAAACATCCAGAACGCTTAAGGTTAGTCCTTGAGAACGAGCAGTTCCCACAAGCTTCATAGCAGCCAGAGAGTCCCCACCAAGTCTGAAAAAGCTGTCTTCACTGCCAATTGTAGTTGTAGGTATACCAAGTACTTGAGACCATAACTGTTGCAATGCCAGCTGCGCTTTGTCGGTAGGGGCCTGTCGTTTCATCGAAGTCACTAGAGAGTAGGCCTTAACGGACTCTCTAGAAAGGTCGTTGATTTCACCATGAAGCTTCCGACGATCAAGTTTTCCAGATGTGGTGAATGGTATGGTTGTCACTGGAAAGAATAGTTGTGGTATCATATATGATGGTAAGACTTTGGCTAGTGACGTTTCTAGGTCCTTGATGGTATCTTGAATTAAGTCACTCATTGGTAGGAGAAGACGTTCATCTTGTCGAACAATATTTCCTGAGATAGTCTTGTTCAAACTCGAAGTGAAGAACATGGCCAGTTTCTTTGCACCAGCATGTGATCCAGGAGTGACGAGATCAACAGCTAGCTGCACGTTCTCGGGCATTTTCTGTGCACATTGATATTCAATCTCACCCAGTTCAATACGCTGACCATTGAGCTTGATCTGCATATCCATTCTTGCCATATAAGTAATGGTGCCGTCTGAATTGTAACGGACAAGATCCCCAGTGCGATACATTCGACTTCCGGGGGAGACTAGATCGCGAATGTTCTCCTTCGTTGCCCATGTTGGATCCTGTATAAAAGCCTCTTTTGTCTTCGTTTCGTTGTTTAGATACCCACGACCGACTATATTACCTTCAATCACCAATTCGCCAACGGCTCCGACCGGCACAAGCTTGTTATAATCTCTCTGATCAACAATCCAAGATCGACTACCAACAGCAGTTCCAATCACAGCAGGGTCAAAATTGAGGATTTTGCCAGATGCATCAACTTTATCGTTTGCTGCACAGACAACAGAGCACTCGCTAGGTCCATAAGCCTCAACTAGACATACCGACTTTGACCATTTTTCGATACTACCTGGAGTCATTTTTTCACCACCCATTGCGATCACTTTCATAGTGGGTATGCTCTCAGGCTTAAGGGTTCCAGCAACGGAAGGTGTGATACACATCCAATTGGCACGTAGTCTTCCAATGCTGCCGGCCATGTCGTTCATTCGCTCCTCATTACTAGGTACGCAAACGCACCCACCTAATACGAGAACCGAGAGGATGTCCAAGATGGATGCGTCAAATGTGTAGGAAGCGAATTGATAGGACCGTGTTTTTGAGTTCATGTGAAGCGCATCCCCATGAGCTATAGCGCCTGTGCAAAATTGACCATGTTCTATCACGGTTCCTTTTGGCTTTCCTGTTGACCCAGAGGTGAAGATCACATATGCCGTATTGGATGGTTTAACAGGGGAGCGTATCTGGCCGTTAACTTGTGGAAATCTTCGCAAAGAGTCATTGTCTACCTGAATGACATTTTCGAAGATTTGAGAGACTTTGTCATATTGTGAAGCCGAACTCAAAACCACGCGACCTTGTACATCGTCTACAAGTGCTCGCAGTCTATCCTCGGGATGCGACGGGTCGAAGGAGACGAATGCTCCTCCTGCTTTTAACACCGCAACCTGAGCAACGATGGCCCATGCTGACTTTTCAAAGAAAAGGGGGACGATAACCTCTGGGCTAACCCCATGTTGCTGAAGTTGGCTTGCAAGGCGATCCGCGAGGTCGTTGAGGTCTTGATAGGTAAACTGGGCGTCCCATCCCTCAACTGCAGGTGCTGATGGGTAACTTAAAGCCTGTTCCTGGATCATCCAATGGACACATTTGTCAGCCTTGGCTAGAGGAATGCTGTTCAATTTGCAAACAGTGCTGCAACTTGAATTTCCAAAGCATTCAATATCGCCGATACACTTGGAAGTGGTCAATTCCTTCGTAACGTCACAGATTATTTGCTCGAATGTGTCTGCAATGTCCTTGACTTGATCGTCAGACAAGAAATCTTTCCAGAAGCTGAAGTGCACTTCGGTACTGGAAGTGAGCATCTCGACGTTTACTGCCAGTTTATATTCACTGGGATCATGGGATTCAAAAGACTTGAAAGACAGCGATGGCGTCGTATCTTCTTCCAAGGCACCCCGTCTCTGGAACGTGAAGGCTGTGTTGAACAATGAAGCATCGGCAAGATCAAGCTCATGCTGTACCTCTGCGAGTGAGGTGGACTGGTGCTCCATACTTTTAATAAAATCGAGTTGGGTCTTTTTCAACGCTTTTTGAACTAACATATCCTTCTTCAAATTGATTTTGTATACCAGCATGTTGATGAATGCCCCGACTGCGTCTTGTATATTTTCCACTGGAATATCACGCCCCGAAGCGACGTACCCGAAACATATTTCATCAGAGCCGGTGTAGGATCTCAAGACTAGAGCCCACACAAGTTGAAAGAGAGCGGACATCGTAATTCCCATGTCTTTACAAAACTCTTGCATTTGCGAATTGTCAGGGAGGACGAGAATCTCGGAGCCCAGGCTTTTTTCGCGTCGTCCTTCTTCCACCAAAGATGGGAACAAACAGGGTTCTGTGCCGGAAAGATATTTTTTCCAGTATTTGACACTTTTCTCCTTCGATACAGTTTGGAGATGGGCAATAAAATCGCCATATTTAGGTTTCTGGGATGTCATAGGAGCCAAACCCATATATTCCCTGGAGAGATCTCGAATGATAATTGGCATGGAAGAGCCATCTGCAATAACGTTGCTGATGTCAAACCGACAGAAAACCTTTCCTGAAGGAGTCCGGCAGATTGCTAGGCGATGAGGCGGAGAACCATCTCTGAAATCTAAACTCTGTATTTGTGACAAAGGCCGTCGACCATTTCCATCTGAACTGTCAAGGAGAACAAGTTTTGTATCTGCCGACTTCAAAACCACTTGATCCATTAGCGAAGTCTCATGGCTACCATCAATGAAAATCGTTCTGAGTGTGGAATGACGCTGAACAACTTTTTTCCAGGCTAAAGCCAGCTTCTGCACATCAATTGCATTGTCAGCCTCGGGCATGTCAACCTCAAATATGGTTTCATATGAGTATGTCGCGGAGTCTTTGAGTTGGCTGAGCAGAATGCCTTGCTGCATAGGAGAAGAAGGATATATGTCTTCAATATTTTCGAAAGAGTTAATGCCGGATTTTTCCAAATTCTCTCTCAACTTTTTGAGACCATGGAATGATAGGGGTAGAAGAGGGAAATCACTCAAACTTGGTTGTGGCTTTTGCAGAGAAGGGTCGTTCAGGGTATCGGTTAGTAAGTCTTTGCAGTCTGTAACCCATCGACCTATGCCTATCTGTTTTTCCATCGCTTTATTGTAAAAAAACGATAGGCTCAAACTGTCCTCAACTATTGCCGCAGATATTTCGATGAGGGAAAATCGAGGGACATCGGCTCCAACATCGTAAGAAGAGTTAACGGACTGTCCAGTACCGTTAATTGGCACCAGGAGTTTATCGTGGGGTTTGGAAGTGTTATGTTTTCCGAGGTAATTGAAAGTAATCTCCATTGGCCAGTGGTCACGATACTTCTCGCTACCTTCCCAAGTAAGGAACCGCTGTGCAAAATAAGGCATTCCTTTTCCTGGAGTTTTTCTGCGAAGGTCCTTGACCCAATTGATGCACTCACGAAGACCAACACCATCGCCCATTGTAACATCTGAGGGCAGATGCACCGGACACATAGTTGTAAACCATCCAACGGTACGAGAAAGATCGATCTCGGAATTGTGGGGCTCGCGCCCGTGGCCTTCGTTGTAGATGCATGGCGGCGTCTTTCTGTTGGGGAATACTCGGCAAAACGAGAACAGGAGACTTGCAAGAAGAAGATCAACAAGCTCAACCTTAAACTGCTCATTTGCCAGGCTGAGGATGCTTCTGGTTGCGCATGATTCAATTCTGAATTCATCACTCACAACATCTCTGTGAATGTTATTTTTCTTTTCCATACCCCAGAACGCAAGGTCAGCGGGTGGGACATTGTCTAATGGCAACAGTTTGGTGTTTGAGCTGCTTTTAGCGTATTCAGCCTGCAGTCTGCACCATCTTTGGAAAGAAGTTCCTTCGCTTTCAGCCACCAGTCGTCCTTGTAAGAGATCCTCGAGGTCCTGTACAATAATGCCCCAAGACACAACATCAATTACTAGGTGGTGGGCACAAACAAGAAGCTGGGGATTGGCAGGTGGGTCGTCAAAAAGCACTGCGCACATCACAGGACCATTGATAATATCCAAGGACGCCTGAGCATCCTCAGCCTCACGTGAAATATCGTCAGTATCGTAGTACTCCACAGTGCGAAGAGAACAAGAGTCCTCGGTATTTGCTGAAATACGTTGCTTCCAAACACCGTTTCCGTCTCTGGAAAACCGAGCCCGCAGCATTGGATGCATCTTGACTATCTTCGTGAGATATTCTTGCAATTGACCCTTTGAGAAGGATCCCTTGAGTTCAATCATCATACTCTGATTGAACTGATTGCTTTGACCGTTCATGCATCGGAAGTAGAGACTTTGAATTGGCGAAAGATCAAACTCATGAAAATCTTCTTTTTCAAGAACGGCCTTCTGAGGCAATTTCACGAGTGAAGCAAGATGCCGGATTGATTTACAGGTTATGATGTTTTCCACGGTGACTCCTAGGTTTTGTGACCGGCATTGGGACATGACAGCCATAGCTGACATACTATCGCCTCCCTAGAAAAAAAATTATTAGCATATGCTCATGAATCATAAATGTTGAAGTAGATAGCGGTGCGGTCCTACCGAATGGATAAAAGAACGATCCAGGCTGATACTGTCTGCACTGAGGTTAAGAACAGAACCCCATATTCTTTGCAAGATAGCCTCGGTCTCTGTTATGACGACAACTTTGCTTGACAAGTTTCCTTCTGTGGCGGCTGTAATGTTTTTATATACGTCTTCTTCGATGTTCTCGACATATTGGTTGACCATTTTGCGATTCAACTTTCCCGAAGCTAGTAGGGGTAGTTGTTCCAAGATGATCCAAGTTGAAGGTACCATGTAAGCGGGAACTTGGTTTTCAAGTCTTTGTCGTATTGTCTCAACTCCTTGCAAAGCGGGTTTAGTCGTCACAATCCGGAGGGTTCTATTTTCAGACCCTGATCCTGGTAGGTTGCGTAATGAGAGGACTGCAATTAGCTTCTTCGCAAATATTCCAGTCTTTGGTATGGTGACGGTGGCATTTAGAACGTCAGTGTCCGAATTCAGATGATGTTCAATCTCCTCGAGCTCGAGCCGCTGTCCGTGGACCTTGGCTTGATTGTCCTTCCTGCCAATGTAAAGCAGGTCACCGGAATTATCTGGGGAGTATTTCACAAGATCTCCTGTCTTGTACATTCTTCTCTCCCCACTAGGTTGTAATAAACTGTTTTTGGTAAAACCTGGCTGTGTAATGAATACTTCTTCAGTCTTCTGCACGTTATTGAGGTAACCTCTGGCCAGGGTCGGGCCTTCAACCAACAACTCTCCAATAGCACCCACAGGCACCAGCCTATTGTGATTGTTTGGATCAACAAGCCAAGCATTGCCGACAGGTGTCCCAATGTTTGACGGGTGTGTTTCCTGCAGCATATGTGGCTTTACTGCCGCAACAATAGAGGTTTCCGTCGGACCGTACCCGTTGATTAATCTGACTTTGTTCGCCCATGTTGCGAGGTGGCTTGGTGCCATGGCTTCACCCACAAGGGCGAGATTCTGCAAGCCTGGAACATCTGAAGGCTGAATAGTCTGGGCCATGCTCGGCGTGAGAAGAGCAGTGTTAATGTTGTTATCATTGATATACTGAGAAAGTCCGTTAAGTCGGGTGCTGTCGTGAGGGACGCAAACACAACCCCCCATAACAAGTCCTGTCAATATTTCGAGTAGGCTAGCATCAAAGGTATAAGAAGCAAATTGCAGGATTCTTGAGGACTTTGTAAAGGTGAATGCCGGGCCATTCTTGATGGCGCCTGAACAGAATCCAGCATGTTCAACTACTCAGAGTCAGCAAGTATCCTTTAAATAACAGACCTATTGAAAGCATGGACCAGCGGTAAAAATGTGTACTTACTAACGCAGCCCTTTGGTTTCCCCGTACTTCCAGACGTGAAAATAACATATGCCGCCGTGCTTGAGTCGCATTTCTCAAGAGGAACTTCGTTCCTTGGAAGATTCTCGATAATAGCCTTATCAACGGCAAGGACATGATTAGCAACACCCTGGCACAACGAGGTATATTGTGGAGAGCACAAAACAAGCTCTGCCCCGGTATCCATGACGATTTCTCTTCGCCGTGCTACCGGATGTTGAGGATCCAAAGGAACAAACGCACAGCCTGCCTTCATGATGGCTAGCATAGAGATAATAGCAAAGGCCGATTTCTCAAAACAAAATGGGATGAAACTTTCCGTCTTTTTGTCCACAATGGCAGCAATGCGATGAGCAAGGGTGTTAGAATACTCTTCAAGCTCTCGGTATGTGAAAGAACCATCCCAGGAGTTGATTGCAGAAGCGTCCGGTTGGAGCCGGACATTATTTTCAATCATTTCATGGATGCATTTATTGTTACGGTTCAAACTTAAGGCCGCATTCCATTTATAGATTGTGTTGAGGTCATCCGCACTGACGAGCTCAAAGTCACCGACTTTAGACTCTCCATTCTTTTGTAAACACAGATTGGCAATCACGGTTTCAAAATGGTACAAAAGTCTCTCCAGCTGCTTCTGTGGAATGACTTTCTCATCGTAATGTACCTGGATTTCCAAATCAGTGTCCCAAATGAAGCACGAAATATTCAAAGGATAGGTGTAGAAGTTCGCCTCCCCTGAATTGGCATTTTGAAGGGACATGACTCCAGAGATATCATCAGAATCTCCGTGTGCAATAGAAAACAAAGTTTGGAAATTGCAAGCTGACTTTGCGTCTTCGCTGAAGTTTCTGATGTTATGTAGCCCGGCGAATTGATATGGTATCAGAGAGGCAGCTTGCTTCTGGATATCTTGCAAGAATTGAGTAATTGTCATACTCTTGTCAATCTGTAATCGCATTGGTACTATTGATAGTACTGGTCCAATAATATCAGAAATTCCAGGAACAGGTGCGTCCCGACCAGTCAAGATTTCTCCAAAGATTACATCTTCAGTGAAAGAGAACACGGAACTGGCAAAGGCCCAGGATGCGCGAATGATCGAAGGCAGTGTGATGTCGGAGGATGTGCGTTTTGGGAGGTTGAAGGTTCGGCTGAATCGACCCTTTGGTGATGGTTTGTAAGACGAGTTAGGCAGTGACGGGAAATGAGCGGTTGTCGACCCATCCAATTTGTCACTCCAGAATTTTTGAGTCTCTTCAAAGTCGACACTAGCCAAATATTTGATGAATTGACGGTAAGAGCTTTTAGGCTGTTGGCCTTCCTCCGAGATACCCTCGTATTGGGTTTTAATCTTGTCTAAGAGATTGGGCATACTCCAGCCGTCATAGACTGCATGGTGAGCCGTCCATACAAAGCGTGGGTTCTTTGTAAATTCTCCGACGATTGTGTAGCGAGAGAGCTTGCCGCCATTTTTAGTTGGCAGAGAACGAGTTTCCGCAGATAGGGCATCGACGCTGTCAATTGAATCCCATTCTAGCGATTCACGCACAACGACTTGAACGAAGCCACACAGCTTTGAGTGAACGATTCTGGTTCGGAGTATAGTGTTAGTTTGGGCAACACTCTGCCATGCAGCTCTAAACTTGGCAATGTTGATATCACTTTTGAGTTCGTAGATGTTTTGGGTGACGTATGATCCTGGTTGAGTGCTGGATAGGGCGACCAGTCCTTCTTGAATAGCAGTGCAAGGATAAATATCTTCAATCTCGTTATCCGAAACTTGGCAAATCGCTGAAATCTCATTTTTGACTTCAACGAGGGAGACACTATTATCAAGCATTGAAAATGGCGTAATTTCTGCATCAATGTCGGCAGTGGCCGCGGGCGAAAGTCCTGACACATTTTGGGCCATCTCTGACAGCGTAGGAGTCTTGAAAATATCAGCTACTGTGATTATGTAGCCTTCTTTCCGAGCAGCAGTGACCATCTTCATGGCTGTTATGGAATCTCCACCATGTCGGAAGAATGTGTCTTCGGTACTGATGCTTTGAGGATCGACGGACAAAATCGACGCCCACAATCCTTGTAATGCTTTCTCGGCAGTAGTCGAAGGTGACCTCCCAGTCCTTCCTCCAAGTCTGTAGGATGATGGTTCCTTGGTGAAGATTTCCTCTGCAGTAACGCGCAAAAGTCGGCGATTCAGTTTTCCTGAAGACGTCATGGGTAAGAATGACACGGGTATAAAGACGTTTGGCACCATGTAACTCTGCAACTGAGAAATAAGGGTCGACTTGGTAACCATGACTAGCGCTTGGAATTCATCTGTCATGGGCAAAACAAAGTCTGCATCATTCTGTGACTTTGTTTTACCTTCTGCCTGGATACATACAAATGCAACCAAAAATTTGGACGTTGTGTCCCCGTTGCGAGTGATGATCATATCGACGGAGCACTGACTATCTTCAGGTAGCGTATTTTGCATTCGATGCTCAATTTCTCCAAGTTCAATCCGTTGGCCGTTCAATTTAACCTGGGTATCTTTACGACCAAGGTACACAAGTGATCCGTTGGAGTTGTATCGAACCAAATCGCCTGTTTTGTACATACGGTGACTGCTTTGAGTGATCGAGTCGGAACGTCGAAGTCTTTCAACAGAATCTGCCATAAACCGTGGGTTTTCAATAAACGTGTCTTGAGTCTTTTTCGGATTATTCAGGTAATGACGCGCAAGGATTGGCCCTTCAATCAGTAATTCACCAACGCAGCCAATGGGGACCAGAGAATTGTGGTCGGATGGGTTGACCACCCAAGTGACGCACCCGACAGCGCGACCAATGTTAGTAACATCGCTCAGAAGACCAACATCGGCATTATGGCAACAGTTAATCGAACATTCTGTTGGTCCATAGATGTTCTGTAAGCGCAGGACCTTTGTCCACGTGTCTTTGATCTCCTGGGTAGGCGCTTCACCTCCAATGGCGAGACCCTTGAGCCTCGGAACGTCAGATGGTTGGAGGAACGATGCTACTGTTGCTGTCATATCGGTGAAATTGACGTCCAGATCGTTCATGGCCTTTGCCAGGTTGTTCATCCTATCTTCCTCCGAAGGAACACACACGCAACCTCCTCTCATCAAGGTGGTGAAAATCTCTTCCAAGCTATTGTCAAAAGAGTATGAGGCAAACTGCAAGAATCTAGTGGATGGGTCAACTCCAAGAGCCGCACCATGAGCTGCAGCACTAGTCACGAGGCTTTGATGCTCAAGAACAACCCCCTTGGGCTGGCCGGTACTCCCAGATGTGAATATAAGGAAGGCAACATTTTCAGGGCGAGCCGAATTGAGAACTGCTTCTTCACCATCCCCCAGTTCTTCAAACAGTGACGCGTCAACAGATATCGCATATGGAACAACGTCTTCAAGTAAGTGAGTCCGAGATGGCGAGGAAAGAACAATATGAGCTCCGCTTTCCAGTACTCTCAGATCCAAAGCCGCCTTGGGATGACCGGCATCCAATGGAACGCAGCCACCTCCAGCCTTGAGAACAGCAATCATGGAAATTATTGTGTAGGCTGATTTATCGAAACACAAAGCCACATACGTTTCTGGTTCAACACCCAAGCTGGTTAAGTAACAAGCAAGACGGGAAGAAAGAATGTCGACTTCTGAGTAGGTGAAGTTTCCGTCCCAAGAGCAGATAGCAGGGGCGCTTGGACTTATTTGTACCTGTTCCTGGAAAACCTCATGAATGCACTTTGTAATAGTCTCGGGCATACAACTGTTCCACTCCACAATCTGATCCAAAGAACTAGAAGGGATATAGTTCAATTCACCGAGGGTATGCTCCGGATATTCAATGATGTTTTCCAGTGCCTTGATAAAAGTATTGGCCATGTTAGCTGCTTGACCATGAGACAGGAGATCTGTCCAATAATCAAGATCTATCACAGCTTCTTTATCAGAAGCTTCGACATTGATGGTTACTAGATACTCCGTAGGATCGTACAAGCCGCCATGTTCTTCGAATTTGATCAGTGGCACTTGGTCAGATTCAGGTAGAAGCTTTCGGTACGAAAGACAAGTGTTGAAAAGAGCAGTTCCGGAAAGACCTAATTCATGCTGGATGTCCGCTAAAGAGCAATGCTTGAATGGGAGACTCTTCATGTAATCTTCCTGAACACCTTGCAAAAGATGGCTGAGAATATTATCTGCGGGCATATTGACTCTGCAAGCAAGCATGTTAATCAAGGGCCCAACAACTTCTTCTGCGTTCTCCATGGGAGCGTCTCTTTCGGACAGCAGATAACCAAAGCATACTTCGTCGCTTCCGGTATAGCAGCGAAGCGTGAGGGCCCAGGCTCCGTGGATAGCGTTGGCAACTGTCAACTTGTATTTCTCGCATGTGGACTGAAGGAGATCGAAGTTTTTAAAGTCCAGACGGAGGCTGCTGTAGTTTCTTTCTGAGGCATATCCGTCGTTTAAGACAGAAACATGGCATGGCTCAACCCCAGAAAGGTAGGATTTCCAGTAATCAATGGAATCACCAATGTTCACCGTCTTCAGGTATGAGATAAAATTGCTGAAGAGTGGCCTAGCGTTCCGGGAGATATTTCCAGCGTAAGCTTGCTCTAAGTCTCGTAAAATAAGAGATATTGATGTTCCATCCATAATAGCATGGCTCATTTCCAATCGACAGAATACGTGATTGGAGTCAGTCACACAGATTGTGAATAGATGCAAGGGTTTCTGAATACTCATCTCCATGACATGAGAATCAAGTACAGACTCCACATCACTTTCACTTCGGCAATGGATAATTCGAGGCGAAGAAATGTAACGACGCAGGACTATCTGCGAATACAAGTCATCCGAACTGAGGTTTTCGACGAACAAGGTCCGCAACGCCGCATGTCGATCCACAATTTGCTGCCAGGACTGAGCTAACAACTGTACATCTATCTGTCCTGTTGTTGGCTTTATTTGGTATGTTCCTCGGACGGCGTAGAATGAGAGATCCCGACTTGTCGAAATCAACAATCCTCTTTGCATTGGCGAGCAAGGATATATATCCTCAACTTCATCAAATGACGTGATGCCCAAAGCCGGAAGCTTTTCAGTATGGAGAGCCGAGAGATCGGCGTCATTCAAAGAAAGTAATGGAAAGTCACTAATTGTTGGTCGAGGTTGAAGGGAGACCAACTCTGAGGATAGTTGGTCGAGAGTCGAGTGGCAGAGTGAAATCCAATCCCGGATTTTCTGTTGATGTCTCATCGTACCATTGAATGAAAAGGTAAACCTCAATACATCCTGAACGACCACAGCAGATATCTCAAACAACCCGAATCGTGGGGTCTCTGAGCCGAAGTCAGCTGCTCCTCCACCTTGGCTTGTTTCACCAGCTAGGCCCTGAATTGGCTGGAATAATGCGCCAGCCCTTTCCAACTGCTGATACCGTCCCAGGTAGTTGAATGTGATCTCCATTGGTTTGTACTGTTTCGCGCCAGTATTTGTCAAAATAGAGTTTGCAAAATACTCCCTTCCGTTGTCTTTGACTCGTTTACGGCGGTCTTTGACTTGTACAAGAGTGTCAATCAAATTATCCAAAGCTGCTGCCTGAACAAAGACAGGGTAGATTATAGTGAACCACCCAATTGTTCGAGAAATGTCAATTGATTGATCCCATGCTTCTCGGCCGTGACCTTCGTTGTGTACGACGGGAAGTGCATGATCGGGAAAGGTTTTTCCAAAGGAATATAACAAGGCGGCCACCAATATATCCACTATTTCTGTGCGTAATGCAGTGTTGGAGTCTGTCATGATCATTGATGTCTTTTCGTGGTCCAGCTCAAAACCACCGCATGCAACCTCACCATACGTGTTCATATTATCGCTCATTCCCCAGTATGAGAGGTCACAATTGGGAAGACTTTCTGTGTCTGCAATGCACGTTGAATTCTCGTCTCTGACCCGATTCTCTTGAAGGCGACTCCAGCTTTGAAACGGCATTGTAGGTTCCAGCAATGAAGGTGATGAAGAGTGAAGGAGCAACTCCTCCAAATCTTCGAGTATAACCCGCCATGATACCAGGTCAACAACCAGATGATGGCCAACTAGTGATAGTAGCTGGCGGTCATCTTTCAGGCAAAAGAGGTCCACTGAGAGAACTGGACCAGTAACTGCATTTAGGCATTCTTGGCTGTGAGCAATAATTTCTTTTGCCTGCTCCTGGGACGATATCTCGTGGGAGGAAAAACGGTAGGACCCATCGAAATTGCGCGTTATTCGCTGTTCCCATTTCTGCTGAGAATCATTGTAAGAGAAACGAGATCTCAGCATGGAGTGACGGGTCATGATAACCGTGATAGCACGACTCAGGTCTTTTTCTGCAACTTGGCGGTTTAGTCGTAAGAAGAAGCTTTGATTAAAGTGACCTTCATCATCGCTGCGTACATCAAAGTGCAGTTTCTGTATAGGGGACAAGTTGAAAGGCACTTCAATATCTTCATGGTACTCGTTTTGAATACCAACCAGTTTGACGCAGCTAGCAAGTTCTCTGATGGAATCGCAGCGCAGAATTTCCTGTACACTCAAACCAAGACCAACTTTCTTGCACTGGTTCATGCATGTCATGGCAGTGATTGAGTCACCACCCAAACTCAGAAAGCTGTGGTTTAAACTTGTCCTCGAGAGCGAAATATTGAGGACCCGACTCCAAATTTGTTGCAACTTGCTTTCCATGTCATTCATTTCTCCATTTGTACCTGTAATGATTTCTTCTGAAACCGGCATTAATTTGTTTATCGTCTCTTCCGGTAAAGTCTCCAGCCAACTCAGAGTTGTTCGGCGGTCCAGTTTACGAGACGCAAGCATGGGAAACGCCTCAATGCACAACCATATGGATGGTATCATATATGTGGGCAAAATGTTGTGCATAGTTTCCCTGACTTTGGAAATGTGGTCTTCATAAGAGACAGTTTCCAGCATCTGCAAAGCGATTGGGTCGCTGGAAACATCGCCTAATAAACTATCGTCAAGGGAGACGACGGCCACCAATTTTTGCGCCACTGGACCAGATTTTGGCAGTGATACTAGACCATGTTTAATTGCCGGATGACGGATGAGATGAGATTCAATTTCGCCTAATTCAATTCGTTGTCCATGGAACTTTACTTGGGTGTCTTTCCTGCCAACGAAATCAAAAGAACCAGCATCGGAATTGTATCGTACCAAGTCACCTGTTTTGTAGAACCGACGTGTCTCAGTTTCATCAGTATCGTGCGTCCACTCGGGATTGAAAATGAATGACTGCAAAGTCTTGTCCTTATTGTTGAGATAGCAACGAGCTAAGGAGGGGCCCTCCAGGAGAAGTTCTCCAGTACAACCGATTGGAAGAAGAACGTTGTGATTTTCGGGGTCCACGACCCAGCACCTCACACCAACTGGAAGGCCAATATCGTTAGAAGCGGTCGTTTTAGTAATGTTTGCGTTTACTACAGCGGCAACAGAGCTTTCCGTCGGTCCATAGCCGTTGACCAGGTTGATAGTTGACCACGTCTCGATATTATCCTGCGTGAGTGCTTCGCCAGCTAAGACCAGTCGCTGAAGACTGGGAACCTCGGCGGGCTCAATGAAACGAATGAAAGAAGGCGTGAGAAATGCATGATTGACGCGCAACTGGTTGATCGCGGAGGCAATCCCATTGAGTCTCGCTTCCTCGCTTGGAATGCAAACGCATGCACCACGCATAAGAGGGGTCAGTATCTCAACTAGACTGGCATCAAATGTGTGGGCTGCGAATTGAAGAACGCGAGAATCAGGTTCTATCAGCATGGCTGGGCCATGAACGTGCGCTCCAGAGCAGAAGGCCTGGTGCTCGACCACCGTCCCCTGTAGAGTATTCGATTAGCTTCGATGGTCGCTTTTGTGTAGAATTGGTTTCTCCGAATCTCACCTTGGGCTCTCCGGTCGATCCGGAGGTGAAAAGGACGTAGGCCGCGTTCTTGCCGTGCGCGGGCGAGGGGGGTTCCTTCCCGCCATCCTCCGCGAGCGCGTCGAGTTGTTCTTCAGCCAGCGCAACCACCGTCTCTACTGCCGAAGACAGGCGAGAAGCATGACCAGGCGAACAGATCATTATCTTCGCTTCCACTGCTTGAACAAGACCCTGAATGCGCGCGATTGGATGCGTTGGATCCAAGGGAACAAATGCACCGCCTGCCTTTAGCACTGCCAGCATAGCGACGACATTCCATTTCTACGACTTCTGTTAGCGTTCTTCATAATTCAAGGGTTTAATTAACAACTCATCATACCGATTTATCCATGCAAAGAACAACACGATTTTCCGGGCGGACTCCAAGGCCAATTAGGTGTAAGGCAAGCTTTGCGGCCAGTCGGTCGAGCTCGAGATACGTGAGGCTTCCATCCCATGCACATACAGCCTCCTTTTCCGGATGGTGTTCAACCTGGTCCTCGATTAAATGATGGATGCACCGCTCTACAGTCGTCGGTGGAACGGCATTCCACTTGAATATTTGCTGTTTATCACTATCTGTGATAAAATTCAAGCTTCGAACGGTTGCTTCTGGGCCGCTCGTTAAGCAATGAAGCACACGACTGAAGAGTGCCGATATATTTGAAGCAAAAGATGGAGAAATATGTGGGTGTTTCCACTCTAGGAAAATACTGAGGGAGTCGTTTACATGTTTGGCCAGCACGCGGACCTTGCACTATGACTGGGTAAGTTTCACCAAATTTCTATACACAAATCCAAAACTTACTCCTTCTGGAAATGCCATCATGGCCGGTGAAGTTGCGGAGGCAGTGGGCCTTGCAAAATTCGAGGTTGAGCTTCGTAGGTGAAGCATCACGGTTGTATTGTAATGAAAATGCGTCGATCTATTTTCAGAGTGAGTTTTGGAAGGGAATTGAAACTTACCTTCCGTTCCTTTGAATTGTTCGAACACATCGCTCAAGGATGTTTCATCATGGAATTGCGCCTTTGCGACAGATGATCCGGTTTTGTTGGGTGAACCCGCTAGGTCGAATTCGTCGTAAGCAAAGCAGATTTGGTCCAGGCCCGTATAGTAATGCAGGATGAAAGCCCATGTTGCTTGAAGCAAACTTGGCAGGGCTGTTTTATCTTGGTCATTTTGGAGGTATGTCTGAATCTTTTGGGTGTCAAAACTGATCCGTGAAGACATGCGACGTTGGATTGCGGTCCCAGGACTCGCGCTCCGCACGCTTGGAATATAGCATGCAACAGATTCTTGACGTTGACCAGATGCCATTTTTCTTTTGGTGTTGTCGGTATTGATTAAACTGTGACTAATCAGCATATTCCTTTTATCCTCGAAAAATTCAGTACTGACTATTGAGTAAAAGTAATTGACGAGACTGAGGTCCAGGAAATTGTTCGAGTTGCGATTTCTTGTTTGAGCGACAACTTTATACAACGGCAAATCCCGCTCGCCGACGGGAGAACCTTCTATTAGGATATGCAGCTTAAACACGACGCAGATGCCTTTCGCTACTCGCTTAAACTGTACTGTACACACGGCAAAAAAGTTCGCAGAGTTAGACTACCGTTGCCTCATTCGCGAATGTAACTGACTCAGGTCTTCTGAGTTGATTTTTCCAGCTATCAAGGTGCAAAAGAGAAGAAGCACGTTGGGGCTGAGCGTTACGAGCAGCGCCACCCAAAGCACAAAGTCTTTAAAAAGAAATATACAAAGAGTTAAACTTGACTAATACGTTGCATGCCCCGTACTCGTACGGATTACTGCACTGGCCGCCCTCCATGTCGGTCATGGCTCCGATTTGAGACAGAGTCATGAGCAACGCAAAGGGGAATGCGCGTGGACGGATTATTTGAAACCGCATGAAGCCAAGAAGCTTCGGAGTGGAGCTCGAATTTTGTACCCCCTGGCCGGTGTGAGCCGAAGCTTTTTTTTCAGGTCGGTCCAGAATCACATCCCTTCTTTAGCCAACCCACCACCATTTAAGCGCCGAACAGGGTATTAAAACTAGTCAGGGCGGAGTCTACATCCTTAGGCTTCTGGAAATGTTTGGTTTTGAAAATACGAGACAACGATGCTAACCGGCCTGTCCGTTGATTTCAGTACCTTACCAAAAGGGCAGGGATGCAAGGCCCAGGAAAGCGGAAAAAAAAAAAAAAAACAAATTTTGACGCGGCGATTTGTGCCACCTAGAGAACGTCACTCGTGGCACCATCTCATCGGCAGACGCGGTATTGCGGAGCCTATATTATCGCACGGAAAAATAAGCTGACAATCAACAAAGGACATGGTCTCTCATCCGCAGCTTCATACGAGCCAGAGAGCAAGCACACACGGCTGTGGATCCGAGATGATCAGTGTAAACGTCACGTCACCTAGGAGGACATGACAGGTTCTTGACAGAGTTTAAGTCTAGCTAGATCCGTTGGCCATTCCCCAACATAGCGGATCGACCAACTAGATCTGTTTGGAATCTGCAGCCAAAACCAGGTGGAGCCAATAGTCGCTCGGCCTTCGGCAGCTCTAAGAGATTAGTTGAGTATCTTTCCCTTTCATTCGTATGGATTATGGGGCGATATTTTTTGACTATGTACGTACTCCGTATGTATTTTAAATTTTCCCGGTTTCCGCCAAGCTTGAATTATTCGTGACCGGATAAAAATTCCCCGACTTGGATTCACAACACGGCTCAACACGGCAGGTATAAGGAGTGTGTATGGTGGCTGGCGTTGGGTCGGGCGCTTGCCACTCTTGTGTTCTTCAGCTTGCGATGGTTATGCTCCCCGCAAATCCCCCATGTGTATGTATGGCACCTAATTTAGGTTATGAGTATCCGACGTCCTTGCCTCAGCCACGTCGGCACCAGCTGAAAGGTTTGCATTACGAGATCTGTTGACACAAGGCGTGACTCTTTGACAGGTGTGTGTGTGTTGTGTCGTTATTGGGTGCTTATGTGCGTTCGGATAAAAAAAGACACGAGACTGAGAGAATACGAAAAAGGTTAACTGGTCCTTTGGGGCCATTTGGGGTATGGTGCATACACATTATGCACAGGGTGACAAATGATCCCTGCAGTGACGCGCTTTACCTAATTGCACTTTTTAGGGCGAGAGGAGCCAAGCACCTTTGCCGTCTAGAACACGATTTCTTCACAACAGGCGCTTGGATCGCCAGTTGGTACCAAGGGGAGCTAGCCATCGCTTCGGAATCGGGAGAGCGACAAAAGGTCGGGCGAGCCATCAGATTTCTCATCCGAAACCCGATCAAAGGATCAACCGTGGAGGATTTTGAATAGGGGTGACCATATCGGTATCTTTTTCTCTTCAGGACTATGTACGAGTTAAGCCTAGTCTATCAAAGTTCGGATCTAGGATCTGTTTCGGCCATTGACGGGAACTACAACCCTAGTGGCCAGCCCAGTTCGATCGAGGCGAAGCGATCGCAAAGCCTACTCTTCCGTAGTTGGAGTTTGGTACATCCTAGTGCAGCTAGTGCAGCTTAGTGCAGTGTAGGGGCCATGTCATACCAATATGTACAGCACTCTGTACTGCCAACTAGCCCCAGTATCCGTACTCAACCTTGCAGTAACGCACGCTGATTAGTTCAACAAAGTTGGAAAGCCCCCTGGGTTTTTGGGTCCTGGCGCGGGTAGGTTGCTTTAGACCAGGTTTAGGATTCTCCCGTATACCCGGCGTCATTTTAGCTTGTCACTCTGCGCTGCTAAAATCCTAGCTGCGTGTGGTTTGCTGACCTTCTTTTTCTTTTCTTTTTTTCTTTTTTCTTTTTTTTTAGAGCTCCCTCTGTCGGTGGGCTGCCACCGAGTTAGGGCTCAGAGACTTGGTTTGCGAACTAGAGTATGAAACTACGTACATACTACGTATTACTATTACTATGACTATTATTATAATAACGATAGTTGGGATTGCCATAGTACGTAGCATGATGGTTAGTTACTATTACGTATTGATCAGATCATGAACATCCCACATCCAGCTTTCCAGTTCACTCCCATTTCGTATTCCCCTTTTTTTTTTCCCACCCTTTCTTGGTTTACACTTTCTACGTTCGTGTACGATCATGCGCAATGTGCCACACCGCCGCAGAGCACGATATCGATCTGACCGCTGCAGTGGATTTCAGGCACCGCGTACATAATCAGATTGATCAGGTTGTAGGTTTAGTTATGTTGGTCCCACCCAGTTGCGTTTTTCGACGACGACTACTCGCCATATACAGATCATGCGCGTACAAAGTAGGTCACCAAAGGGAGGGGGGAAAAGGATAATTATGGATCACGTTGTGTCCTGAGGTAGTACCGTGTACAACACAGCATTAGGCCAAATGTCACGAGTCCAAAAAGAAGCGAGGGCAAAAAAAAAAAGCCCGATTTCTCCTCCGGTGTGTAACCTTCCTGGGATCCGAGACCAGTAGAGTAGTGTCAATGGACCGGAAAGGTGGTACGTACCTTCTTTTTGGGATCTGGACTAATTTATTACTATTTGTTCCAATTTATAGGCTAATTGTTGAAAATGGGACCTGGAAATTAGAATAAGATAAGAAACAATAAAATCGATAAAATCGACTAAAGTAGAAAAAGAGTCGGTGATTGGTCTCGGATCCCACGGCTATGCTGGTCCATGCCCCTTGATGATTGGCCAAAAATTATGACAAACCGCATCACATCATGTTCATTTTCAATAGTAGTAGTAATTAGTAGTTAGCTGAATGCGTGAACTCAAAACGTGTAAGTTCTGAATTTTTTAATTTTTAATTTTTTTTATTATTATATACGTATTTCAAATATAATTAGTGGGCCCCCGCTGCGTAATAAACTTGCGTAACGAAAATAGAACAAAAACCAAATAACACGATGGATCCAACAACAGAACGAGGGAGAGAAAAATAAAAACCAAAAAAAAAAAAAAAAATTCCCCTGCGAGGGAAGAGGAACCTGGCCAGTCGCCCTCGCCGTCGGACATTAAGCCATGCATGACATTGCAAGTTGGGGCGAGATGATTTAGTTCGTCGGGTGTAGTGACCACCATAGCTAGGTAGGGTCGTTATAGATGACAGGACAGTTTATCCCAGTCATCTCTGATCATTATTATTGTTTAATGCTAGTATTATAGATGGTATACTTTGGGCGCGGCGCCCCACAACCCGGCTGGCGCTGTTCCAACGTCAGCCCGTCGTTCAAGCTTACTTGTTGCCTGCCTGACCTAACGAACGCCACAGGCAGGACCACCCAAAATCACGACAAACTCGAAAACGAAACTTGTTCTGGAACGCAACAACAACGCCCGCTGATGCTAGAAATGTCTCGCTCGCTTGCTCGGAGCCCCGCCGCCCTCCTGCGAGATGACCGACCAGTCTCCTTCGTAATTTGTACCACCGCCGATCGCGCCAGTTGCAGCCAAGACTGCACCTTTCGCGCTGCAGGTAACACCTGGCCAAGCTGACACCGGGCCAATGTTCTGTACAGGGAGGAAATGAACAATGCAAATGGAAGATTCAGACTGCATAAAGAAAAATAAGAAGAAGGGGGAAAAGGCGCAAGGGAGAAGTGCTTGGGTCGCGATTCTCCAGAATTATCCCGATTTGGGCATCTCTTTCCTAAACGGGTAATTCCACATTGACCGCATGGCGCATGCGTGAACCTGCGAACAGTGACCTCGATATGCCGAACCTTGCTTCTTGCGTGCTTTGAGATGAATCTTCTGCAAGTAGTCTTTTCCGTTCTATTTTTGCCTCCGTGTTCTTTCCAGCGGTGTCCTGGGCAGGGGCAAGGCGTGTGTGAAGGCCCAGTTACGAGCAACATGTCAGAAAGTATCCCGTTCCAACGTCGGCAATATCCGCCGCATAGCTAATTATATTCCCCGTATTCGATGCGCTCTGGTACACAGGCTTTTTTGGCGTCCCCTGTTCCTGGCCTGCACAGGTAGTACGTAATAAAGCCAGTCAGCTCTCGTTGAGCCGCGTTTGGGCCCTGCTAAGTCTGGGCCACGAGGTGAAGACACACTAATTTCTCACCCAAAGGGAAAGCAACAGCTGTAAAAACTCTTCGCCTAGACTCGTCTCGTATTGGGTTGGGCCAGAGAATACAGTGCGTGCTGCATGCGTGGCTTGCCGGATCGTCTCCAGACCGGGAAGGTGGACCCACCTGCCAGATGTCCGACTCTATGGCTTCAATCCTTGCCCCAATCTCCGATCTTCCGCTACCCACGCAGCTTCACCACTACGTCTTCTCGTCTCCCCCCTTGACCACCTGTCCGTGCTTGCTAGTGGGTTATTTTTATTTTCGGCTCGCGAGTTGCAAGACATGCAGAACTCGGTCCTGTCGCCACCGTCAGATCGCCAGCGCCAGCCGAGCCAGAACTCTGGTCCTGTGCAGCTGGGGAACTCGCGTTGCCGTGACTCGTACACCTTGGCAATAAACACCGCCTCCAACTGCCATGATCCAGAGTCAGATGATCGCATGCTTCGCACCGGCTCAAAACCATTCAACTGACCCGCCCTGTGGTAGTAGTATCTCCATATTTTCATCACTGTGGATGGGACGTGACTAAACAAGGAACCCGAGAAAAAAGAAAAAGAAAAAGTCCGACCCAGCCGTGTCCATTGTCAACTCTTCCTCCATGTCGTTGAGCTATCGTGCAATTATCTTGTAGAGAGTGTGCAGGCACGATGGCTTCCAATTCCACCACGCTCTCTTGCGACCAGATTGACAATACGTTTCATTACTATGCTCAGGGCTGCCGCGGAGGGTTTGACTTCACTCTCCTATTTGAGGAGACAATTCTAGCAGCACTGCCAGTAGCTCTCCTGGTTCTGTTGGCGCCGCCCCGGATTTGGCACCTCGTCAGGAGACCTAAAAAGGTCGTTGACAGCTTCTTGCTTCCGTTGAAGATTGTATGTTGGCTAAGCTTTTTCCCGTTTCATTCCCAATCTAATTTTTTTTTGCTTTTTTGTTCTTTATAGACTTCCTATGCCGGGCTCGGAGCTGCTCAGCTTGCTTTAGTCGCATTATGGACCTTGCCGACCTCTGAACGAACAAACGCCTCGATTCCTGTACAAGCTATCTCCTTTGGCGCAACGGGTCTGTTTTGCCTGCTCTCTTACTATGAACATACCCGTGCCGTCAGACCTTCGTTCTTGCTCAATATCTATCTGTTTTTCACCTTGCTTTTCGATATTGCAAGATGCCGAACGCTGTGGTTACGCGACCCAAACACATATGGCCACACAATCGCTGTTTTATTTAGCGTGTCAATTGGCATTAAAACAGTTCTCGTCTTACTGGAAGGGCTCGAGAAAACATGGATACTGCGTCCCAATTACAAGGACTACCCGCCAGAGGCGACAGCTAGCACATACAATCGCAGCTTTTTCTGGTGGCTGAACTCTCTGTTCGCAAAGGGATTCACCTCTTTGATCCGCTTAGATCAGCTTTTTGTGGTCGACAAGGATATGCTCTCTGAGCGAGTCCACGCCAAAATGGAAGAGTCTTGGAGTAAAGGTTTGGAATCTCAACAGTTCTAAACTCGAGCCATGTGCTAATAGTCACCAGTGACTAAGAGGTCTCCACACTCGTTATTCTTGGTGTCTTTCTCCGTCTTAAAATGGCACATTTTGGCCGTTATACCGCCTCGAGCGTGTCTCATTGCACTGAATTTTAGCCAGCCGCTACTGATCAATCGGGCCGTGTATCTGTCGGTTGACAATGTAACCCCGTGGACCACTCACGTTGGCTACGGGCTCATCGGCGCGTACATTATCGTCTACGTGGGATCAGCAGTAAGACTTGTGGTTTGAATTTTGTTTCACCAGAAAGCTAATAGTTTATAGATTGCCATGGGTCAATATCAACATCTTGCCTACCGTGCAATTACAATGGTTCGTGGTGGCCTCATTTCCATGCTAACTCGAAAAACGACCGATTTGAGCGTGCGAGATGTAGACCCTGCTGCTTCGTTGACTTTGATGAGTGCAGATATTGAGCGAATTGTGCAAGGATGGCAAACAATGCATGAAATGTGGGCAAACCTTATTGAAATTGCCGTGGCGATTGTTCTGCTGGAAGCACAGCTTGGAATATCATGTCTGATTCCTGTTGCTGTCGCTGTTGGTATGTTTCCCACTACTAGTTTAAATAAATATGCTAATACAGACCAGCTTCTCTGGTTGCTTCCATCACTGTCTTGGGAATTGTCATCTCGCGGCAGGCGCTATGGCTCAATGCAATTGAACAGCGCATTTCCGCAACGACAGCGATGCTTGGGTCTATGAAAGGCATAAAAATGACAGGGCTAAGAAAGGTTCTGTTCAAAAGCATCCATGGGCTTCGGCTGAATGAATTGGATATCTCCAAAGGATTCAGGCGACTTTTGATCTGGAATATGGCCTTGGGTAAGTACTCTTCTTGTCTCGAGTTTCAATTCTAACGCAAAAAAACAGCGTATTTGTCTCAGATATTTGCGCCAATCATCACATTTGCAGCGTTTGTGACATTGTCACACAACAGAGGAGACGATGTTGCGCTTAATACGGCTCGAGTTTATACAGCATTGTCCATTTTCGCGCTGATGACTGACCCAATAACCACCCTTGTGATGTCCCTCTCTGCATTTGCCGGCTCGATTGGATCATTTACGAGAATCCAAGAATTTCTTGAAAAAGACACGCTTATCAACAAGCGACACGTCCCCTCGTCGCAGAATTCGTCGGAGGAACTCGCCAAAGATGGTGCAGGAAGGAACTTATCCGAAAAGTCTAGCATGGTTCTGAGTGACTCTGAAACGCTGAGGCTCAGTACCAGTGGGGCATCGCCTCGATCCCACAGTCCTCCTACAGGTGACACGATTATTGTTCAAGATGCCGAGTTTAGCTGGGACCCGAGCGGGGATCCACTCCTCAAATCTATCAACATGTCTGTTCCAGAGGGCAAAGTCAGCATGATTGTCGGGCCCGTAGGCTGTGGCAAATCTACCTTGCTGAAAGCTATTCTTGGCGAGGTTCCTTCCACGCGCGGTTCTGTGTACATGGCAACCGAACAGATTGCCTATTGCGACCAAACTGCTTGGCACATGAACGATACGATCAAGAATAGTATACTTGCTTCGAGTCCCTTGGATGAACAGTGGTATGATACTGTTCTCCAGGCATGTGCGTTGTACGAAGACCTGCGTCAGTTACCTCGAGGAGATCAGACCATGATTGGCAGCAAAGGGGTTGCCCTTAGCACAGGCCAGGGCCAGCGAATAGTGAGTTAATTGAGATTCAACCTAAAGCTGTGCTAATTTATCTTCATAGGCATTAGCTAGAGCAGTTTATGCAAAGAGAAAACTTGTTCTTCTAGACGACCCGTTCAGTGGCCTTGACACGTCTACTGAGAATCACATATTTCACAGTCTGATGGGCAAGTCAGGCATTTGGAGAGAGATGCAGGTGACAGTTTTGATCACCTCTTCATCTGGTACGGATTCATTTTTCCCCTCGAATCGATGAAGCATACTGACTTCTGTTCAGCCAAACGTCTTCCTTATAGCGATCATATTTTCGTGATGGATGAAAAGGGGACAATCACGGAACAAGGCCAGTTTGATGCCATGGCCTCAACTGGAGGTTACGTCTCCAGCTTCAATCTGCCCCATCCAGATTGGAACCATACCCCAGACGACCGCGTTTACCAAAAGAGTGGCTTGTCGGTATCTAGCCCTACAGAGGAACGAGTTATCCAGACGGATGATGATCTCGAAGCCGAGGCCAACAGGGCAACTGGAGATTTCACCATTTATAGGTATTATTTTTCGTCAGTTGGGTGGCTTTCAATCTTGGTTTTTGCAATCTGTATATCAGCATTTGTGTTTTGTATTTCTTTTCCAAGTGAGTATCTCCAGCATAAACCAAAGGAAAAAAAAAAGGGTCGTGGCGATGCTTACTGATCCGTATAGGTATCTGGGTCAAATGGTGGGCGGCGTCGAATGTGCAGCATCCTTATGAGAAATCAGGTTATTACATGGGAATGTATGTGATGCTAGGCGCTGTTGCCCTCATCACTCTATGCATTAGCTGTTGGTTCGTATTTTACTCAACGCACCATCGACAAGGCTAACAGTTGCAGGCAACTCATTATTACCATGGTTCCCAAGACTGGGGAAAAATTTCACTTCACCCTTCTCAACACTGTTCTAAGGTGAGTTTAAAATAACTTGTCAGATTTGTTTCGAGACCTAATTGTGTCGCAGCGCGCCAACCTCCTTTTTTGCGTCTACTGATACTGGAGTAACACTCAACCGGTTCAGCCAAGACTTGCAGCTGATTGATATGGAATTGCCAGTGGCTGCACTCAATGCATTTGCTAGTAAGTTTTATCAATTTTAAATCTCAAATCAGACTAACGTAAGCAGCTTTGATGTTATGTGTTGCACAGACAACACTTATCGGAGTCGCTTCGCCGTATACGGCAATTTCGTTTCCCATTGTGATTGTTGCTCTATACTTCATCCAAAAGTTTTATCTTCGCACCTCGCGCCAGCTCCGTTTCATGGACCTTGAGGCCAAAGCACCTCTTTATTCCCAATTCACTGAATGTCTTAGTGGGCTCGTTACAATACGCGCATTCGGCTGGGAAAAGGCCATGGAGCAGAAAAGCCGGGTCCTTCTGGAACGCTCGCAGCGACCGTTTTATCTTCTCTTTGCTGTACAAAGATGGCTGACTCTTGTTCTTGATCTCGTGGTTGCGGGTATTGCCACAATTTTAATTATTCTTGTAGTTGAACTGCGCGGATCAATCAGCGCTGGATATGTGGGCGTAGCGCTCTTCAACATTATCCAGTTCAGCCAAAGCATCAAACTGCTCATCACATTCTGGACGACGCTGGAAACGCACATCGGGTCAATCGCGCGCGTCAAGATTTTCAACGAGACGGTGAAATCAGAAGACAGGCCTGACGAGACGAGGCCGGTGCCACCCGCGTGGCCGAGCCAGGGGGCGATTGAGTTTGAGAATGTTTCTGCTGGCTACAGGTTGGTTTAACACATGTTATATTCTTGAGACAATACTAATGACTGACTAGACCCGATGAGCCGATTCTCAAAGATATTAGCATTTCGATCCGCTGCGGAGAGAAGATTGGTATATGTGGACGTACTGGGAGGTTAGTAATTTGATGCTCAGAATTTAGAGTTTTTTGCTGATGATGCCGTAGTGGAAAGAGTTCCCTGGTTCTTGCTATTTTCCGAATGATTGAATTGTCTGGTGGAAGCATCAGTATTGATGGGATTGATCTGAGCACAATTCCACGAGAGGAAATCCGATCTCGCATCACGGGCGTTGCTCAAGACCCATTCTTGATCAAGGGCACCGTGAGGCTTAATGCAGACCCGAATGGCACAGCGACGGATGATGATATTCGAAATGCTCTTAGAAGTGTTCAGCTGCTCTCCATAGTTGAGGAGAAGGGTGGTCTAGATGTTGATGTAGAGGAGGTTCATCTCTCACAGGGCCAGAAGCAGTTATTCTGTCTGGCACGAGCAATGCTGCGACATAGCAGTATCCTCATTTTGGACGAAGCAACCAGCAAGTAAGTCGAAAAAAATTTTTTTTTTCTTTGGAATCTCTCTAACAACGATCCAGCGTCGACGGCAAGACAGACGAGATCATGCAACGCGTAATCCGTGAGAAATTCAGCAACCACACAATCCTCGCAGTGGCACACAAACTCGACACAATCCTCGACTTTGACAAAGTCGCCATGCTGGACGGCGGCCAGCTCATTGAATTCGAAGACCCTTATACACTATTGTCGACAGACTCGGCGTTTAACCGGCTGTACACATATTCCATGGCTGAGGAGGATGAAAAGGACGAGCAGATGGATGTCGAAGTAATTCAAGACTCGCGGGTGCTAGGTGTATCACGAAGGGCATCGGCGGACGTGAGTTCGGCGAGTAACCCTGGTTAAAAGGATAAAAGTGATTGTCTCTTTTTCTTTCTTTTTTCTTTTTTCTTTTTTTTGTATCTGGGCGGGATCTTATTTTTTTTTTCCTTTTTCTGCATTTATACTATTAGTCAACCAGTGTTGGCATATGAATCTATTTTTAAGATTCTTGTCTATAGGTCATATTACTACGTACGTAGATGACATTGATTTTTCTGATGGTTGAGTTTATTATAGATATTATTAATCTTTTTGAACAACATCTTTTATCTTTGCACATCAATGTTTTGAAATAAAGAGTATAATTATACAGCTGATACCCTCAATATTACATACATAGTACGTTTTACATTATAAAAACAAAGAACCGCAAAAAAAATTACAGCATCGCAAACGCACCAAGCCCAACAACACCCATCATCAACCCAGACACTCTGACGCTCTCCCCACCATTGAGATTCGGCACGCTGGTCGTGGCAGACGCAGACTGGGATGTCGATGTGGCAGTAGTAGACACGGCTGGTGAGCTGGTCGGCGTGCTGGTAACGGTGAGAGACGGAGACGCAGTCGTTTTGACGCTGGTCGAAGTAGTAGATGGGGATGACGTCGAGGAGCTGCTGCTGCTGCTAGAGCTAGAGCTAGAGCTCGTGGTGGTGCTGGAACTGGTGCTGGTGGTAGTAGTACTAGTAGCAGCAACGGTCGACGTAACCAACGTCGTACTCGGAGAACTAGCCGTCGTCGTCGTCGCGCTCGCAGTCACCGAGGACGCAACCCCGCTCACACCGGAAATCGTAAAACGCGCAGAATAGTTGACCTCGCTGGTGTCGGAGTCGCTGGCAATGCGGATAAAGTAGTCTGCTTCCTCGGGGATATCCGCGGGGACGGACCAGGCGAAGGAGCCGGTGTTGTCGATGGCGGCTATTTCACGTACATATATTAGTTTATTTTTGAGAGGGGGGGTTTAAGGAGGGGGGCATACTGGCAATGGCAATTCCCTCAGTGGCGGTGGTTAGGGCACCCCATTGCAGGCGCAGGCTCACGGTGCCAGAGGTCGAGGGCGTCCATTGCAGCGTGCTGGTCTTGCCGGCTGTGAACGAGGCGCCGGAGATGGGCGAGATGAAGGGGTTGGAGGTAGATGCTGCTGCAGCAAGGGCGGCGAAGAGGCCGGTGGCGAGAGCAAAGAAGCGCATTTTGAAAGGAAATTAATTAATTACAAATTGCTGCACGAGAGGGAGAAACGAGCGTGGGATGGATGGAAATGAATGTCAGTAATCAAAAAGGTAAGGAACGAACGTCGGGGTTATATAGCAGGGATCCCCAGAAAATATCAACGGTCTCGTGCTACCGGGAAAAGAGAAGGGAATAGAAAGAGGCAAAAGAGAAGAGCAGAAGAAGACGAAGAAGAGCCGACAGGAACACTCGAGCCTCGCCGTTTATGGTTCAATGTTACTGGAAGCGCCGGCCGGGCTAGCGAGGCCGGCCCAGGCGCGAGGCGCAGCGGGGTTTGATTGTGGTAATTATTACACTTATTGTTTTTATTGCTTTTATTACTTTACTCCAATCCAGACAATAAAGTCGTATATCGCGCAGTCCTACAAACAAGGAATGCATACATACTGTATATGTGTATATTAAACCCAGGAATTGCACACGAGGCTGTACAAAGAACCGGTGACGTTCAATAGATGCGCAAGTCCAGTTCGGTTATTTCGGCCTGGCCGGCACGCCTCGTTGCGCCACCTCTGGCAGTGCACCCACTAGCTTAAAAATGCTATTCTGGCCAGTCAATTGGTAGTAGCGATTTTCCTGCCCACGGTATCGATGAGATGAATCTTTTCTGGTCGCTGGTTCGCCGCCTGAGCGCTGCCTGATCCTGGTGTCTGAGCACCCTCTCAGGCTGCGTAAAAGTAACCTCTCGAGTACGCACTATGGTTGGTGATGACGACGCTTTGAGCTAGTCTGCAAGCCCTGTGGGGGTCATCATATAAAAACCAGCAAATAGAAATACTGCTATGCAACTAATTTATTCACTACGTCCCATTATCTTTGTTGTGCTAGTTTGGTGCTTGTCCTCGTGCCGGCCAACCAGCGCCGTGGCAGCTTGCCCGATTGGGAAGGGCTCTAAAATTAGCCCTAATTAGACTTTGGCGTGCTTTGTCGCGATACTACTCCACAGTATTAACCCATGTAACCTATCAGCCCATAAGGAGGCCGGAAGGTGGATTTGGAGGAAAAGCTTGATATTGTCGATCGAGTAGCTAGTTATCAGATGGCTTGACGTGTGGTCTGTCACCACATGAACAAATCGAGTAAAGATGTTGCTCGGGGGCAACACTGTTGATATTCGAACCCCAGACAACTGCCCAAGACAGGGAAGACAGAGTTTTGGGTTCCCGACAGCATTGCTTGCTAGGCTTCAGCCTGGTGTCCGACTTGACAACACACGTCGACGCACGTATTGCCAATTACATGAACTCTTCGACACGCATGACCTTCACACATGCATGCATACATGCATCATTTTCCAATGCCACGAGTGGCCCGGTATATAACGCCCGATGCACGTCATTGCAGACTTTGTGATCTATCGACTGTCTTCAGACCACTTGACGTCACTGCGTGCGACTAGTCTGGGGAAGTATTGCTCGAGGTACATGCATATGTACACTTCAGGCGGTACGAAAAAGATAGAAGTAAAAGACTTTACATTGAACACATTGACTAACGATTTAAAAGCAGCATCAATGGAATTTCGAGAAACATTCTGGACTCTGTCCAGATGAAGAGCCCGCTCTTGTGGAAACCGAGACAGAGGCTTGACAGTCTCTTCCAACAATCGCCAGCTCAATGCACCTCTCAGTTCCATGGGGGCGACCTTTTCGTCCCCCGGAGCCCCATCAATCCGTCTTCACCAGTGCTTTGGTTTTCCATCAGGGAGTTATGAGTCCAGCCTATAACCACCCCCCCCCCCCCCC